>CAXARO010000569.1:0-34638 GCA_963971305.1 Arcuatula senhousia | reverse complement strand
ATTGACAACATTTTTAAACCACTGTTCTGAGTGTATTTTTTTTATTTATACATGCTGTTTTTAAGTTTTAATAAATTTTCTATTTTGTTATCTTTTACATTGTTTTTTGGGTTTGTTGAATATAAACAATAGTTAGCTGTGGAAAAAGTGTTTGTGTCACAACATACATATAAAATTTACCAGGAAAAAAGGAAAAGAGCCAGTAGCCCTCATCGCTGTTTCCTGTAGGTCGTAGATAATTTATTATATACGATTACAGACTCTTCTAAAAAAGTATATATAGATGAAAGCATCTGGAACACCAGTGTACAAGCCAGAAGCTGAACAAAATCAAGATTTCCAGTTTCCACTAAAACGGCTCCACAAAGATCACAAGCATTTTTTTTTAAACTAATCAATATGAAATCCATAAAAAGCTAGGCAAACGATTTAGACTGACAATATTACGATTTTGGTAGAAAGGAGATGAACTAGTATAAGAAAACAAGAAAAAGGTAGATGGGACCATTAATCTAAAAATGCTGGTTAACACGCTCAGATATTGGCTCGGTCTTCACTTCATTTAAAAAAAACACAGAAAGTAGATAAGATGTTAGTCATTTGTACGATTCATTAATGTGCAATTAATCTAAACTAGATCTCGTCAGGAATTCCAAACTGGACTGCAATGAAACACAACTTTAAATATGCCTGTACCAAGTCAGGACCATTGCGATCTTTAACTATTCAGGTGTGTCAATCATGTTTTTTTTTCTGTTAGACATTGAGATTGATCCTCCAAGTTCGGTAACTTTGTTACTACCTTTATTGAATAAATATAGTAGGTGGAAAATGACAATATTGATAAAAAGATAAAATTTACAACAAAGATTCAAACAATAAATTTTGCTGCACCTAACGTGCTAAGCCTAATCAAGACTCACTAGAGGCGCTTTACCAAAAGTTGTTAATGTCAAACACTATATGAATATGAAGAACATCTATATGAATATGAAGAACATAGAACAATAAAACCCCAACTGTCGAACTGGGACTTGATTATGACTAAAACCAAACATGTCTGGGATTGGAAGGACCTTATGGTTTTTTGCAACTCATCAGAGGCGCTCAACCCAAAGATTGAAAATGCCGATCACTATATGAATATGATGAACATAGAACAAAAATCAAAAAATGCAGAACTGGGAACCAAATCATGACTAAGATCAAACTATGTCTTTGGTAGGAAGAACCTTATGGTAATTTAAACGGATAAATAAAAGTCATAAAAAGCTTTGATGTGTTCTTCAACAGAAAAGTGTTGTTGCCGGAGCGGGATTACCTCGAGCTCGGGATGTAAAAAAATTAGATTTATTTGTTTCCTTTTTTATTATATGTCTGGAATTAGGTTGTTGTTTTTGTTGTCAGTCTGGGATCAAAATTCGTCAGAATGACACTGGAGGAAAGCGGCTGTTCGTAATTTAAGTTACGAATGGCCCAACATGACTGAATGTGACACCGCTTCGATTTTGCTTTTATCAAATTTTATACATTAAAGCTCTTTCTGTTTTGAAAAGTTTGACCTAAGTTTAGTTTATGATAAATTACCATGATAATCAACATTTCACAGCTTAAATCGCGAAAAGACGTTTAAATTGACTCGAAGGCGTTCATAACTTCTATTAAATGTTCGTAACTTTTATAAAGGCTGTTTGTAACTTTATTCTGGTACATTTGAAAGTCACAGAATATTGTACCACGTTAGGTGTTTATTCGCGCAAAGACACTGAATATCAATTTATGTACGGTTAGATAATTTTGACATCGCTGAGGAAAGGACACTTTAGTATTTAACATGCTTAACGTACAAATGTTTGTACATAAATCTATATTTATAGTTTTTTACACAGATTCGGTAAACCTTTATTTTTTTCTCAAACCATGTCTATAATAAGCATCTAATCTGAATTTTTTTATGAAACAGTGAACATATTTCAAAGCATACGATGGCGAATAGGCCCGCAGCAGTGCTAGATGTCGGTTAAAGTCAACTAGAGAGGGCTCATAAACCTGACATCGGGGCAGGCTGCATAGCGACTGTGATGTGTGCTCAAGATGTTTGAAATTGGGTAGCCCTCTCATTATGAATACCGGGGTCGTCAGGCTATAATACGGAAAACCTGTCCCCAAACCACAGTGGTACATCGTGTCGGGGAAAATGCCACGTTCCTGGAACGTAAAAGAACGTCAAAGAACCCTGTTGCCGGTCTTGGTAAGAGTGGGACTAAACATGAGGCTAAATTGCTCGTCCTTACGCATCACTCCTTTTTCCAGTGGCAGTCAAAACTCTCGGGGGGGGGGGGGCATTCCTATTCATCATGGATAGAGTTTTTGAAACCCCACCCTTTTCATATAGTTTGGAAAGTTTATACTGTGGTAGGGTTGGATTTATATATATTTCAGTTGTCGTTATTTTTACCATTTTAGTAGACCAGACCATATTTTACCATTTGTCATTTTCATTATATTAGTATTTGCCATTCCATACCTTATTTTAGGATTTGCCATTTATCTATACTATACATGTGTTTATCCAGGTGTGACTATTCAGGTATCTCTGATTGGTTTTTACCTTTAAGATTGTCATGCTTTAATTTTGGAGGGAACTTTCATTCTTGTCTTGGTATTTTGGATAGAGTGGTTGAATTCCTGAATTTCTAATAGAGTTGGAATCTGTGTTATTTTTGGATCTTATTTATTCTTTATATGGTTTGTTATAGTATCATTAATAGTATAAACCTTATTAATTTCACTAAATCCCAGACTGTACGATTTGCATGTCTGTGTGATTTCCTTTGATTGATTGATTGATTGATTGCTTGGAGTATGAATGTGCAGTTTGCAAGAGTAAATTCATAGTTAAATAAAAGTATAAATTTCTAACATGATAAAAGTAAATGTTAAAGTATATAAGATTTATAAAACTAGCAAAATATAATTTTAAACTTAATTCTAGCAGTATTTCATATTCTGAACAGATTAAACTTATTTTACCAAATGGCATGAAAGTGTTTAAATAAGTTATAAGCTCATTTCAATCATTTAACAGCTAATTTGATCATTTATAAGGGAGATAACTTTGTTTTACTTTCCATGCTAAGCAGCATTATTGTATTAGATTAATTATAGTAAATGTTATACTTCAGGTTATTTTTAAAGTACATGCTATGATGTAGTTAAACTGTGAAGTGGATTAACTGTTGCCTTCGCACCTACATGTGAGGTATGGTTTAAGTGTTATTTTGCTTATTGTGATTGTCTATTTTTATTTATTTTGCACAAGCTTATTAATGTCTTGTCTACGCTTATTTTGTTCATTTCGCTTTATTTTCCTATTTTTGTGTTTGCCACAGTTATGTTGTAACTGCGTTTATTTTGTCCATTGCGTCCGTAGAAACGCATTGATGTTTGCCCTTTATATTGAGAGTGGAATAAATGTCAAAATATGAGACCGTATATTTTGAGGGCATTTACTAAAACTTGGTACTTTTCATTTTAACACATTTATAACATAAAACGACTATGGCATTCGTTTATTTGATTTATGTTATGAAACAGTTTTAGCATGTTGCATGTATTGTTATTTAAATTATTTATACAATTATTACAGGGATTCATTCCTGGTTATGGTTTAATTTCGATGAAATAAAGAATCCATACTTGAGATGTTTTCATGTTTTTTCTGAGTGACCCCGGCACCCCACTACAGAAATGGCGCCCAACGTCTTTTCATCATTGATTTGATCATCACCGGTGCTTCCAGTTACTTTATAGCATGCTACAGATTAAACTTTACTAGAACTTCACCGATACGTTATAGTCTAGACTTACAGATTCCGGAATTCGTATCCCGACGCTGAATAAAGAATTCTTGGCAAGTGGATTGTGTTGTGTTTATGGTCATTTGGTAATTATAAATATATGTTGATACTTTGTGTTATATGTTTGTCTTGACATTTATGTACGTAAGAAACTGAAACGTCAATTTTGTAAAGGTAGATTTGTAAAGTACAGACTTTTCTTTTGAATTTGAATTTAAAGAACTTACTTAAAAGCTTTCTAAAAACTTCAACTTTAAAGTACACTTGAACTTTTGTAAAAGGTCAAAAGGTTAACGTTCTAGATATCGACATCTTTGTTTACATGTCTTGAAATTTTACAGAGACATTCATTTTTTTTTTCACACATACACTAAGCTACTTTTGATATTTTATTTAAGTGGACTTATTTGTTTCATTGCGATTTTCATTTATATAATAAACTTACGTTCATGGTGAACAGTTAGATTTTGACAGTCCATAAACAGTAAGCCTTTAATTACTTGAGGTTACAAGAAAATGACTTAGTGTGTGTTGTATTTGTCTTAGTCATTTTTTGTTGTTGTACAGTGTTTGTATTTGTACTTTGTGTTGTATATACGTTTTGTATTTGTGAACTTTGTGTTTTCATTTATGTGCTGCATTTGAATTTAAATTTTGAAAGTTATTTAAACTTTATTTAAACTTTGATATTTAAACCTGGTTTAGTAGATAGAGTGAGAGTATTGTAGATACCCCTACCTTCCTATCCTTTACCTTGACCTTTAGCACTTGCATTTTTTTTTCTGTTAGCAGTGTTTGTAGTAGGTTTATTCTTGGGTTAGTTTGTATTCTAGTTGAGTTGTATCTTATTCTTTGTTGTTGTAGGTACATCTGGCTTAGTTGTTTTCTGAGTCTGGTATTTTCTAGTGTCAGTTGGTACAGTTTACTTTTACATTTGAGTATTACATTGTATTACTGCATATATTTATGTTTTTCTCCTGACATGGGTTTGTAAACGTACAAGCTTTACAACCTATATCCAAGTTTAGGTTTTGTATCCTGCATGTAGGTAAGTCATTGTGTGCATGTTTATATTTTGTATTTGACTTTTTGATTTTTTTGTGTTACTTTCTTGTATTTTTGTACTCATTTTTTTTCAGTGCTGTATACATAGATTGATTTTCAGCTTTTTGGTTTTCAGCTGTTTGACACTTATCATTTTTTTTTTCAGCTTGATAGTTGTTTTTCAGATATACTTTGAGCTGATACTATTGTCTTAGTTTATATTAATACATAGTATTTCTACATTTTTAGATTTCTTATCCTTTTCTTTTTCAGTAGATTTATTGTAGTTTTAGTTTTCAGGTATTCATATTTATTCACAGGTTCATTATATTTTTATTTTATATTTATTTCAGTTTATTTTTTTTTCTTGTAGATTATTTTATTTTCATTACAGGAGTTTACTTTTTTCAGATTATTTCTTGTAGGCATTTACATTTCTTTCAGAACTTTTCTATTTTAGATATTTTGTTTCTTTTGTAGCACTTTGTATCTATTGTAGGATATTTTATTACCTTACAGGCATTTATTTCTTTTGTATGTTATTTATTTCTTTTGTAGGCTGTTTATTTCTTTTGTAGGTTATTTATTTCTTTTGTAGGCTGTTTATTTCTTTTGTAGGTTATTTATTTCTTTTGTAGGTTATTTATTTCTTTGGTAGGTTAGTTATTTCTATTGTAGGCACTTTATTTCTTTTGTAGACACTTTATTTATTTATTTTTTTTTGTAGTCTTTATTTATACGTTTCATTTTAGATTTACATTTGCTGTAGCACTTTAGTTCTTACTTATAGTGTGCAGACTTCCTGCTTTGATTTACCATATTAGCTACACTTAGTTTATTTGCTATAGTATTTACCTACCATTATGGAAGATTCTGTTTCACCAGAGGACCTCGCCTTGTTGAAGTTGCTAAAAGAGGAAGTTAAGGACGTTCCAAAAGGAGAGGAAGCTAAGGATTTATCAGAGTGGATGTTAGAATACCTTGCTAAGACGGGGAAACTACCAACAAAAGACGAACCACAATTAGTCGCACCGCCTAGGCATACAGCACCAAGATATCGAAAGCCACCAAGAATTTCGAACTTTTCTGGAACCAATGCCAAAGGAGAGTCATCGTATGAACTTTGGAGATATGAAGTGACTGGGCTGATGGCAGATAAGCTTTACGACCAAGAACACATCAGTTATGCTGTCAGGAAATCACTTAGAGGAGATGCAGTGACTATTGCCATGCACCTTGGACCTCATGCATCAGTGGTGGAGATTTTAGATAAGCTGGATAGTATTTTTGGCAGTGTCGAGAAGAAGGAAGATCTTTTAGCACAGTTTTATAGAGCTCGACAAGAAGACGACGAAAGCGTTATCAAGTGGAGTTGCCGCCTGGAGGACATCATGGGCCGAGCCATTGAAAAGGGAGTTGTAAGCACTAGGGATAGGGATTCCATGTTACATTCCATGCTCTGGACTGGTTTAAAGACCGAGTTGAAAGACATCTCCGGATACAAGTTTGATACCATAAAGGAGTTTGATAAGTTAAGAGTTGCTCTACGCCAGATCGAGTTAGACCATGAGGAACGCAAGTCATCAACCAAGCCTAAACCAGCTAAGGCTGCTACTGCATTAGCTACTAGTGAGACACCAATACCGAACAGTCAGATTGAAGAAGTGAAGGGACTGGTCCAACAACTAACAGCCCGAGTAGACAGATGGGAAAGCAACTATAGAGGGAATAGAGGACGAGGTAGAGGATACTATAGAGGAAATTACCGAAACCAACAGCACAGATATCAGAATCAGAACAGCGCCAACAACCAACCTGCCAATGACGAGGAAAGATCGCAGAAGAAATGTTACAGATGTGGGTTACCAGGCCATATAAGGAAAGGATGCACAGCATATCTTCCTTTAAACCAGAAGAAGCCTATGGAGAAGGACCATCAATAGGCTTATGTGCAGCACAAGGTCCTAATCACAAAGCAACAACAGATTTACCACCTGGATTGATTGGAACACCTACCGAGACAGACGTTTTTTATAGAAGGAGTTACAGTTAGATGTTTATTGGATACGGGATCCACAGTTTCGACCATCAGCTATGATTTTTATACCAAGAACTTGAGTCAGCTACCACTGCAACCCATCCATACCATTTTGGACATTGAGTGCGCAGGAGGTCAGCAGTTACCATACCATGGATACATAGAAACAGACTTAGCCATACCAAACCAAGACGTTAGATACCCATGCCTGGTTTTAGTAGTTCCCAACAGCAGATACAACAGTTTTGTACCAGCTTTGATTGGAACCAACGTCCTACAGCTACTTATGGAGTCATTCAAGGAACAACATGGAGATAGATATCTTCAAACAGCAAACCTGACAACACCTTGGTACTTTACCTTCAGAAGTATATCTCTCCGGGAGAAGGAATTAGCACGTAACGGCAACACCTTAGCAGTGATAAGAAGTGTGAATAAGCCAGTGACCCTGAAGCCGAATACCACTATGCAGATACAGGGAATCTTCGACAAAGAACTTCAGTATAGTACCTGCCCTGCTATGATTTTGCCCCCCCATACATCAGACAAACAACGACTTAGATATTGAGCCATCACTCATAGAATACAGATATAAGCAGAATGGGCCACTTCACATCCAAGTCTCCAACATAACCAACAGGACCATTACCATTCGTCCTAAGTCAGTGATTTGCGAGATTCAACCCGTCACCATAGAGGATCCACCCGATGAGCCTGACACTTTAGTACCAGAGATATCCGTACTAGACCAAGTTAAGATAACAGAAAGTGATCTCACAGATGATCAACTTATTGAGGGACGCAGAATCATCGAGTCGTATGAGGATATATTTGCCAAAGATGACCAGGATATTGGCAATACCGCAGTGAAACACAGAATAGATTTGATTGACGACAGACCATTTAAGCAGCGGTATCGGCGCATCCCACCCGCCATGTATGAGGAAGTGAAGAGCCACTTGAAACAACTGTTGGCCAATGGAACTATACGACCATCGCACAGTCCATATGCCTCAAACGTCGTCCTTGTTCGCAAGAAATCCGGAAAACTTCGCCTCTGTGTAGACTACAGACAGCTCAATAACATCACCAAGAAAGACAGCTACGCATTACCAAGAATAGAAGATCTTCTTGATGTATTATCAGGCAGTACATTTTTCAGCACCATCGATATGAAAAGCGGATATTATCAAGTTGAGATTTTGGAAGAACATAAAGAGAGGACTGCATTTACAACCGGCCCACTCGGTTTCTACGAGTACAACAGAATTTGCCTTTCGGTTTAACCAACTCACCCGCAACCTACCAACGCATGATGGAGGAATGCTTATCTGATTTACATCTAAAGATTTGCTGCATTTTTATTGATGATGTTATCATCTTTGGACGTACTTTTGAGGAACATCTGGAAAATTTACAGAAAGTCTTTGACAGAATTAGGCAACATCATATGAAGTTAGCACCGGACAAGTGCAGTTTCTTCAAAAGAAAGGTCAAGTATGTTGGACATGTGGTTTCTGAAGCAGGAGTGGAGATAGACCCTGATAAGACCGAGAAAGTCATCAACTGGCCAAAGCCTACCAGTCCTGAAGATGTTCGACGTTTTCTTGGATTTGTCGGTTATTACCGGAGGTTTATCAAGGACTTCAGTAAGATCAGCAGACCATTGAATGACTTAATGCCCAATCCATCGGCTAAGAAGACAAAGAAGCAACACCAACAGAAACCATGGCAATGGGGAGAACAAGAAGACAATGCATTCCAGACGCTGAAGAACCACCTGATGTCAGCACCGATCCTTGCCTATGCCAACAGCAACTTACCATATGAACTTCATACTGACGCCTCTGGAACAGCACTTGGAGCCGTACTTTACCAGAAGCACCAAGGCGTGAACCGAGTCATCAGTTATGCAAGTCGAGGTTTATCCAAGGCAGAGAGAAGATACCCACCACACAAGCTCGAGTTTCTCGCACTCAAGTGGGCAGTCACCGATAAGTTCAGGGATTACCTCTACGGCAGCAACTTTACCGTCCTGACAGACAACAATCCCATGACGTATGTCTTGACCACAGCCAAACTCGACGCAACTGGGCACAGATGGCTAGCAGCATTGTCAGCATTCAACTTTGACATAGTCTACAGACCAGGGAAGAAGAATGCCGATGCAAACGGACTTAGCCGATTGCCAGAGCAGACCATCACTTCAGAATCCGTCCAAGCCATTTGTAAGAGTTCCACTCCGGATCCTTATGTCCAGAACTTATCAGTCGACCCAGATACCATACATAGCGACGACGAAGAGGAGGATATTGAGGAAGATATGATAGATTGGTCAAAGGCACAGTCACAGGATCCAGTCATAGCACCTTTTATGCGATATGTCAGTGAAGGGAAGAAACCATCAGCTGCGGAAGTTGGATCTACGCCGCTTCTTCGACAGTTTCATCACCTTACCCTGACAGATGGAGTATTATACAGAGAGGTCACCATCAGCAACGACAAGAAGAAACAGCTAGTTCTACCGTCAGCCCATGTAGACGTTGTATTGAAGGCCCTTCACGATGATTTTGGACACCCTGGGAAGGAGAGAACCCTTTCGCTGCTGCGAGATCGTTTTTATTGGCCCGGGATGGACAGATCAGTTGAGAAGTGGATTTCCCAGTGTGGCAGATGCTTACGAAGGAAGACGCCCGAGTCCACCCAGCGAGCGCCCATGGTAAGTATCCATACTAGTTTTCCGCTGGAACTAGTATGTCTGGATTTTCTTTCCCTGGAGACGTCCAAAGGCGGATACCAGAACATCTTGGTAATCACAGACCACTTCACCAGGTACGCCCAGGCTATACCAACTTAGAACCAGACAGCTAGGACTACAGCCCAAGCCATCTTCGAGCACTTTATTGTTCATTATGGGATTCCACAGAAGATCCACTCAGATCAAGGAGCCAACTTCATGTCCAAACTACTTAAAGAGCTCTGTATGTTGATGGGAGTAAAGCAGTCCAGAACAACTCCTTATCATCCGATGGGGAACGGAATGGTTGAGAGATTCAACAGAACATTGCTTGGAATGCTTGGAACTTTGACACCACAGCAGAAGTCCAACTGGAAATCTTATGTCGCACCCATGGTCCATGCGTACAACTGCACACGCCACGAGTCAACAGGAGTAGCGCCATACTTTCTCATGTTCGGACGAAATCCTCGCCTTCCGATTGATTTAGTATTTGGACTTAGAAAGGAGGAAAAGACTACAACATCAAAGTATGTTAAGGACTTGAGGAACAGATTATCTGAGGCATATGGACTGGCGGCGGAAGCATCAAAGAACTCACAGACGAGACAGAAAGCTGTATACGATACAAGAGCTAGAGGAGCTATCATTGAGAAGGGAGATAGAGTTCTCGTCAAGATTGTTGCTTTTGATGGAAAGCACAAGCTGTCCGACACTTGGGAGCATACACCTTACATCGTTATCGAGCAGCCGAATCCGGATGTGCCAGTTTATTCGGTTGTACGAGAAGATGGAGAAGGCAGAGTGCGGAAGCTTCACAGGAATTTGTTACTACCAGTTGGGTATATCAGAAAGTCAGACACAGGAGCAGTTTCACCAGCTCCACAGCCCAGACCGAGGACCAGAAGCAGGAAGCAGGAGGAGGAAGAATCAACAGACGACCATTTGGAAGGTTCTATAGAGTCATCAGATGAGTCAGATGTTGGGTATGACCTGGAGCTTATCAGCGAACCAGCATTCACTGAGGAGCAGGTTTCCAGTGCCGTACAAGATGATGTGGAAGTGGTTTCTATATCTACTGGGGACGCCCAGAGTTTCCAGGATGCTGTTGATACTGGAGAAGGGGATATAGAGCCAGGACGCGCTTCCGATGTTGAGCACGGTGACGTTTTGTTGGAGGACGATCCTGTCCAAGATGAGACTGAACCGGAAGCCATTTCACCTGTACCACCTGTACCTGCAGTTAGGAGATCAGTCAGAGATAGGAGACCACCTACATGGATGACTTCTGGGCATTATGACACATGTATGCCTGTTGTTCCACCACCAGATAGTATACCTGAGTGGAGACAGAAGGCAGAGTTTATGTCTTCGTTAGCACAGACATCTTTATTTAAAGGTTTAGAGCGAGATATAGCTATGAGGATTTTAGATGTAGTTCATACCTACCATCATCAGTGATCCCATGGAAATGACGGAGGCGTCATTTCACTGCTGGGGGGAGTATGTGGTAGGGTTGGATTTATATATATTACAGTTGTCGTTATTTTTACCATTTTAGTAGACCAGACCATATTTTACCATTTGTCATTTTCATTATATTAGTATTTGCCATTCCATACCTTATTTTAGGATTTGCCATTTATCTATACTATACATGTGTTTATCCAGGTGTGACTATTCAGGTATCTCTGATTGTTTTTTACCTTTAAGATTGTCATGCTTTAATTTTGGAGGGAAATTTCATTCTTGTCTTGGTATTTTGGATAGAGTGGTTGAATTCCTGAATTTCTAATTGAGTTGGAATCTGTGTTATTTTTGGATCTTATTTATTCTTTATATGGTCTGTTATAGTATCATTAATAGTATAAACCTTATTAATTTCACTAAATCCCAGACTGTACGATTTGCATGTCTGTGTGATTTCCTTTGATTGATTGATTGATTGATTGATTGATTGCTTGGAGTATGAATGTGCAGTTTGCAAGAGTAAATTCATAGTTAAATAAAAGTATAAATTTCTAACATGATAAAAGTAAATGTTAAAGTATATAAGATTTATAAAACTAGCAAAATATAATTTTAAACTTAATTCTAGCAGTATTTCATATTCTGAACAGATTAAACTTATTTTACCAAATGGCATGAAAGTGTTTAAATAAGTTATAAGCTCATTTCAATCATTTAACAGCTAATTTGATCATTTATAAGGGAGATAACTTTGTTTTACTTTCCATGCTAAGCAGCATTATTGTATTAGATTAATTATAGTAAATGTTATACTTCAGGTTATTTTTAAAGTACATGCTATGATGTAGTTAAACTGTGAAGTGTATTAACTGTTGCCTTCGCACCTACATGTGAGGTATGGTTTAAGTGTTATTTTGCTTATTGTGATTGTCTATTTTTATTTATTTTGCACAAGCTTATTAATGTCTTGTCTACGCTTATTTTGTTCATTTCGCTTTATTTTCCTATTTTTGTGTTTGCCACAGTTATGTTGTAACTGCGTTTATTTTGTCCATTGCGTCCGTAGAAACGCATTGATGTTTGCCCTTTATATTGAGAGTGGAATAAATGTCAAAATATGAGACCGTATATTTTGAGGGCATTTACTAAAACTTGGTACTTTTCATTTTAACACATTTATAACATAAAACGACTATGGCATTCGTTTATTTGATTTATGTTATGAAACAGTTTTAGCATGTTGCATGTATTGTTATTTAAATTATTTATACAATTATTACAGGGATTCATTCCTGGTTATGGTTTAATTTCGATGAAATAAAGAATCCATACTTGAGATGTTTTCATGTTTTTTCTGAGGCACCCCACTACAATACCTTATAATATATTTTTAATGAAAAAAACACCCTTATCCCATAAATAATGCTGAGCACTAGAGATAAAGATTGATACCATTATTTATTTATATCTCTTGGATATAGCCGAAATCGTGCTGATTGGGAGTGAAGCAATGACTCATAACTAAATTTTAAAGCATGTTTTCGTTTCATTATTAGCATTATTAATGTACATGCATCGAATAGATGAATAACAAATGTTTAACAAGATCTTTTATTTAGTTTTACTTCTGTTTGGTTATTTAGTTTTTTGTCCATGAGTCCAACGAAGTTGGGAAAGGGATATAGGATTTGGTCAAATATTCTAGACTATTGCACTCAACACCATTAAAAAAAACCTTTTTAACTGAGAATACAAAACTACAGAACTATGATCTATCTCATGTATCCAAGAAGAAAAGACAACACAAGAAAAAGAAATACCAGAGAAATTAAAGATCACATTGGTCTTGATTGGGTACAGGCATTTCAAAAGAAATGGTGGGTTAAATCAATGGCACCAAAGCTCCTTATTCCATTCCATTATTAAACATTGATTCACCTCCACTGTATGCTAATTATTTATAATGTGGAAAGAATAAGTGACTGTCATCATAATTATTATCATGAATATATATATGTGCATCAACTTGAACTACATACAATTTAATAAATGATATGTCTGTTTCTAATCATATCTGTTTGTGTGTAAATTATGCTTCATAAGAGGCCCTTAAATTTGGAAAATAAAGTATCTTCTTCTTCTATAATGGCCCTGATAAATGTTCAAGGTCTGCAATAATGGCCCCGGGGTGTTTATAATGGCCCGAGGCAACGTGTTAAGGATGAGGGATTGGACAGAAGAATATATGCATGGAAAAAATGGATATCGATACTATTCAAGATTTTCCAGTACTCAAATGAAAAAGATGGGAATTATCACATTATAATGCTGAATGAAGACTTTGAGACATTTTGAGGGATACTTCAGCGAAATCTTATATGCTTTGGGTTGAGTACTATGAAGTTTAAATTAAAGCATGGTATTGGCAGTGTAAGGCTGGAGCACGTGTGGTGGGGGCATGTGCTCATGTTTCATCAGTTTTATGGAACTTAGGCTATGCAAGACATAATTCCGCTATTGTTGCTGAGAAAAACTGGTCTGAATATTTGGAAGATGTCTCATATATGCCTGTTGTAATTGATGATTCTTTTAGTGATCAAGAAACTGAAGAATAAGACCAATGCATTTTAAAAACGAGGAGTTGTATAGTTTTCACTTTTTGTGTCCGTCTAAACAGTAAACTATATGAAGTAGAGATGCTGTTCTCTTCTACAGTGTGTTCTGTATGATTTGAAGATTTGCATATTTATTTTTTCCCTTATTTCAACAATTATTTTTTTTAAACTTGTAGTTAATGTAGAGAAATGTATTCTTGGTAATTTCCTGTCTTTATGACAGCTATTGCTTTTGGTTTGTGAATATATGTAATCCTTTTGTCTGGGACTTTGTTATAATTTATATTTCTAACATCCGTGATGGTTAGCGCTGCTGGTGGAGTTTTAATTCCCTGAGGTTAGCCCGTCCCGGCATCAACACAAAATTGACGAATATTAACTCTATTTTATTTTCAAGGTTTCTTAGGTTTTTAGGTAAGATTTAAACGAAGAGTCCCGATATAATTGACCTGTGACCAACCCGGTCAATAAAATAAAGTAATACATCAAAGCTATAAATTATCCGTTTAAATTTTAAAATTGTCAAAACCCTAAGTTTCTTCCCACCCAAGACATAGGTTGGTCTTAGTCATAATTTGGTTATAGTTTTCGGCATTTTGTGGTATAATTGCTCTATGCTCTTCATATTCATAATTTATTTGGCATTACAAATTTTTGGTAGAGCGCCTCTGATGAGTCTTGAATAGACGAAACGCGAGCCAGGCGTAGCAAATTTATTTGTCTGGAAATTTGTTGTTATTTATATTTCCTGCTAGTTGTACATATATATGCACTGAAAAGCGATCAACAACAACAGGTGGTCTAGCTAAACCCCCATTCTCCCATTGCGATCTTAAATCCGGTATAGAAACACAAAACTCAACACGGTTGTGGAGACATAATACGGATACTGAGGTTTATTAGAATGGAGTTACAACCATGCACAACGTATAAATGACAAACATTTTATTAAGTATGATAGTGAGTATGTAAATATAAAGAGGTTAATTATACTGCAGCAAAACTCAATATCTTGTTAAAACAAACTCTTTCGTGTTATCAACATTCCACAATGCGTTTGTGAAAGAGTGTCATCTTTTAAAAGACAAGTTCCTAATTTGTATTCCCCTCTTTTATTTTATATTAAAAGACTCGTGTGAAAATAAATCCAGGAATTTGGCCTTTGGTTACATCGGTTCCATTGTCACTCTGGGACGATTTCGAAAACTTAAAGATAACTCCTTCGCATTCTATCTCTGGTTTGCCGTCACTACCATAATTACACAAATTGTCACTTTTCATGTCGAAAATCACTTCATATTTGGTTTTGGCTAAAAGTTTAACAGGTCGACCTATCTTCAGTTCAGTTAAATTGTTTTTATAACCTTCTAAGTTTTTACTTAGTTTCGTTTCCAATTCGGCAAGTAAATGTTCTCCGTGTTTGACAAAAATTATAACATTGCATTCACTTCCAGCTTTTTTACATCCAAAAGACAGAAACCCATATAGGATAATGTCAGCTGATACCTCAAACATAATGGCATCTGATTTGGATTTAACTGCCCACCACAATGTTTGCGTACCAAGAGAGCGATATCTAATGATAGTTTTGGTTTTGTCCCGTAATATCTTCAATTTTTCAATGGCAGAAACAATTTCATCGGTATTGACATCTTCTAAATCTAAACCTGGGCCAATCTCACGTGACAATGTTTTAAATGATTTGTTCTCTTCTTCATGGATCTTAATAAGCTTTTCAAACCTTGTCATTTCTAAAAATATTTGCGTTTCGCTCGCACCCTGTAAACAGGCTTCTAACACTTTTCTTTCGTTTACTATAATTCTTTGTTTGTTCTCAAGTCCAATAAGAACTCCTTCTTTCCTGTCTTTAATTTCGTTGTACACTTTCTCCAACTCTGACTTTCTCTCAGATTCCTGTTGATTGACTGCTTTTCTTAAAATTTCATGCTTCGACTCTATAGTTTCAAGTGCGGTCTCGTAATCTTTTTCTAGTTTTTCAGACGCCGCCTTGCTTTCGGTGATATCATCCTCGAAATGTTTCTCCAGATTTTCATATTCACCTCTTATATCATTGATTTTCTTTGATTCTTTAATCCCTTTTGCAGCATCCTCAAGGCTTTTAATTTCTTTACATTTTCGATGAGAAATAGATACACATATACAACAACATGGAGTTTTGTGATCTACGCAATACAGTTTGAGTTCTTCTTGATTATGTCTGTCGCAAATATTTTTAAGTACTGGAAAAATATGATTTTCATTTGAATATTCTGTGATTGGTTTTACTTCATGACCAAAAGATGATTTAACTAAACTGTGGTATCTTTCACAAGTTTTGCACAACGTATCAGTACACTGAATACAGATAAACATTGCCTTTTCGACAAGCTTTTGTCCTGCCCTTTCGCATAACATGCAAAGTTTTTCGGGTCTGTCAACCTTCTGACTTTCAATTAGTCCGACGAGAAGAAAATTGAACGGTAGATCGTCAACCCATTCTTCAGGTGTACAAGTTTTGTTTGGCCTATTAACAGCTTCTCTACAAAGAGGACAATTTACATTTTCATGATGTTTCTCTAACCCGGAAGTAATATGCGAGCGTAGCGAGCTCTCTAATGTAGAAAGTATGCCAAATTGCACGAGACTCAAAATACTATGGAAGAAAAATCATTCTGTTTCCGGTTGTCCGGACATTAGATTTTCGGAAGTTTTCGAAAATGTCTGCGCGTGCTGAAAAATTGCGGGAAATAGTAACACATCGTCCCAAATTATCTCGTCCCAGGCATTATTCGAAATTTTTAATGGAATTATCTACGCGAGCTTTTAAGGCAATGTCTTTCTCATATTATATGAAACTAAGCAACTTTCACAAAAAGTGTGTAAACATGGTAACTTCTTAGGTTTTTTCAAAGTCTCCAGACATATTGTGCAGGTCAGAATGTCCATTGGGGTTTCTTTACCTGCCGTAGCCATTGTTGTTTATAACTTAAATTCCCAAAAGTTAACGTTTGTAAACCTCGGTCGTATCAAGTTCACAGGAAGTTGCACGTATAAAATAAAAGGGCGGTTAAAAAGTTGATTGACACAATCATAAGTATTCGTATCAGTTTGCTTAGACTAGTCCCATTTCAATGTGGTGAAAAACTTATTTATTTCTCTGTCCGTTTGTTATTATTATATACTGAAGGAATTGATTTTGACTTTTGAACACTGCTTTGGGGATCACTAGCTGCGTGTGGAATTTAAGGCCCCTAGATAAAATGGTCAAAGAGAGATAACTAAAATCTATACTTCGATAAATTCCAATGTTAAATTGAAAATTCAAAGCAGTATTTGTTTTTTTGAGTAATACATATAGTTTATATAAAACTTACAATTATCTTATAAAACTACAAGTGTATTTTAGGTAACTGAATCGATATTTGAGTTAATACACATCGACCCGTTTGAGTTCATTTGAACGGTAAAAGCACAATCTGGTGATAGGAAGGAAATATTTAAATCAAAAATAATTGTACAAAACAAGCATTGTTATAAACGTTAAGTTTTTCAATGAATATCAATTATTGCAAAATGTATGCTTAGATGAAACAAAACAATTTTAGTTTAAACGTATTTATTTTATTTATCCTGGATTGGGTAACAAAACAATTTTGTTGCATTTAAACGATTTTGATTTGGATTAAACGCTTTGTCTGCTTTCGTAAGATACCTTGTACTGTGTCTCTACCAAGTGGTCTCTACTTTCCAGGTCAGTTAATCATCCACTTCCTGTTTTTTTTTTTCAACTGGTTAAGTGGGACATGCTTAGAAGAATTTTGCATTGGTTAACGTACAAATTGGAATAGAGCATTTGAATGTCAAAAGTGCACTAAAAAATCGGTAGACACAGACACCAACTACGATAAACAGAAACTCAACATTACAAATCACTCATAGCTCTATCAAAATGAAATGAACCACACGAATTCATGTCGAAAGGACAATGACTGAGTAACTCGGGTGCCCAATAATGCGTAAGCTGCAGTTCCAGCCTTTTAACAAACCACCAGTCACATTTGTCAATTATCAATCTACAAATAGTGTCAGTCAAATCAAGCCAAGGACGACATAACAATACCTGCATTTTACCTGTATGACCAATTATTGCCCATGTCTTAATATCCCAATATAACTGGCTGCTAAAATATTAAACAATTTTGTTTTTGTCCACGACAATATGATGTCTTCCGAAACTGAGGTTTGGTGATAGAGGTTTAAAAGCCAGGTTCGGCCTCACATAGTTTTGGTCAGTTTTGTGAGGGCGTAGACGGTACGCCCGTTACGCCTTTCAATAGATCTGCGTGGCCAGCAACTGGAATGCATTACCGACCATTACCCATTGTGACGAAAACCAGATGTGAATGTGATAAAAAGGTCTTCGGTCAGACCAGTTCTAGACATATAACAATTAAGATAAATAGGACAAACAGAAGCTTTAACAAAGATCACTGGCTTAGCACAGGCACATATAGAATGTGAAGGAATTTTAAACGCCAATTTACATTAGATGTATCTTGTTAAAAACCTTAAAAAGGCTTATGAATATGAAAATGAGTTTGTGTTGGTAAAGCGTACCGAATAAAGGTAATAACAAAACTACCGAACTTGAATGATCAATCTCATAGTCCAGAGAAAATGACAAAAACGAATCAGTCATACCGGAGAACTGGTGGATCGCAATGGTCCTGACTTGGTACAGGCATTTCAAACGAAATGGTGGGTTAAACCAGGTTTTATGGCGCCAAACCTCCCTCTTCCATTGCGATCTTAGGATCCGGTAATGACCACAGAACACAACATAGTTGTGAGACACAATAGGGATATTGAGGTGATCATCTCAGTACAGCACACCAGTCAAACACTAATTAAAACAATTAACTATCATATCTTTTAACTCAATTTTGAACTTTTCTACTAGTGGCTGATAACGAAGAAAGAATTTTTTTAGGGATCGTATGAGACGTATTTTCTTATAGCCCTGCTTCAAAAGTCGGTCACGAAGAAACCGGTGTCTGATCAAAAAATCTGTGAAATGTGTGCAAGCTCTGGCATATCGAATAAGTTGAGAAATATAAACACCGTATGCAGGAGAAGTAGGTATATTGCTCTGTAGATTAGGAAAATTAATAATTCAAAAATTAAAATCGTCTCGTTTATCGTAAATTTTTGTACTGAGATGACCACCTGGGTCAAATTCGAGGTGAAAATCCAAGAAAGACGTGAAGCAATTAGATTCGGTGGTCTCTTTAATCTCCAATTCCGGAGGATATATTGAAGGAATCCAACTACCAAATGAAGTGTTATTGATAGAAATGATTCGTCAAGCGTTGTTTTGAATGTTTATACCGGGGTTCGGGATTTCCGAAATTTTAAGTCCGGGATGCCGGGATTTAGAAAAAATATCGTCGGGATTCCGGGATGAGACCCCCTCTGCCCTTCTTCATATAAGAAACACCGAGTTCCTGATTGTTGCCGTCAAGCTGTCTTTGGTCATTCTAGTGTGGGTCAAATTCGCTCGCAAAGGATGACAACCCAAAAATTCTATGATAAATCTACATCTGTACCAACAGGCTGCTAAAATATTAAACAATTTTGTTTTTGTCCACGACAATATGATGTCTTTCGAAACTGAGGTTTGGTGATAGAGGTTTAAAAACCAGGTTCGGACACACAGAACCGGTTGGAACACAAATAACGTGGTATATTATTTCTGAACGTATTAAAATGGGATTAAAGACAAACATTAGTTTATACAAGCTTTTGTATATCTCTTAACTACTATAGTACACCAAGTATTGTCTGTGAATACGAGAAAACAAATCCACAGGAAGGAAAACTAGGGAAAATATAGACTTTAAACTTTTGTTGATTGTAACTCGTATCTAAATGGTCAATATAGATATCCAAATGCATACTGGATTATTTACTTAAAGTTGAATTTCTAACTGAACATATAAAGCACATATATGCATCATTCTTTATCATTCAAATCTAGTTTTGTGATGTATGCTCGTTAGAGAACACAAATAATCGGATGAAAATGCTTTTCTTTTTTGTTCTATGTAACTGTTTCATCCCCTTTCTCGTAATAATTAAAAACAAAATTATTTATATTATATTATTATTATATTATAACTGTATATTTTCTTGTCAGTCATGTTCTGTAGACAAATCATTTTATGAGGAGTGCAAGTAATCTGCTTGGAGCCGTAGGATGCACAGTTTGTCATACTAAACTAGCGGACATCGCCAAAAAAGGGGGAGTGACAATGAACGTCTGATTTTAATGAGACTGTTTCTGAGATAAGCTTAAAATAATTTTTATGGCCCGACCACGTATGTGGATCGGACATATAGTTTTACCCTTGTCCGTCCGTCCGTCCGTCCGTACGTCCGTACGTCCGGCCGTCCCGTACGTCCGTCCGTAACACTTTGGTTAAGTTCTTGGTTAAGGTCCATTACTCGGATACTAGATGTTGGGGGTCAATGATATTTCACCACCAGATGGGTCTTGGGTAGGGCTACACCACCCACTAGAAATTAGGTCACTGTGACCTATATTTTATGCATGAACGACTTCGGTTAAGTTCTTGGTTAAGGTCCATTACTCGGATACTAGATGTTGGGGGTCAATGATATTTCACCACCAGATGGGTCTTGGGTAGGGCTACACCACCCACTAGAAATTAGGTCACTGTGACCTATATTTTATGCATGAACAACTTCGGTTAAGTTCTTGGTTAAGGTCCATAACTTGGATACTAGATGTTGGGGGTCAATGATATTTCACTACTAGATGTGTCTTAGTAAAGGTGACACCACCCAATAGAAATTAGGTCACTGTGACCTATATTTTATGCATGAACAACTTCGGTTAAGTTCTTGGTTAAGGTCCATAACTTGGATACTAGATGTTGGGGGTCAATGATATTTCACCACTAGATGTGTCTTAGGTAAGGTGACACCACCCAATAGAAATTAGGTCACTGTGACCTATATTTTATGCATGAATGACTTTGGTTAAGTTCTTGGTTAAGGTCCATATCTCAGATACTACATGTTGATGGTCAATGGTATTTCACCACTAGATGTGTCTTGGGTAACATGACACCACCCAATAAAAATTAGGTGACTGTGATCTATATTTTATGCATGAAGGACTTCGATTAAGTTCTTGGTTAAAGTCCAAATCTTGAATACTACATGTTAGGGTTCAATAATATTTCAAATATCCCAGGTAATACACATTGAGGGTCAATGATATTTCAAGAACGGGAGGGCCATCCTGTGGCTCATAGACACATTTTCTAGTTTAAATGTATTTCCACAGATTTTCATATTGGCCCAACAGGTCGGAAAGTTGCTTAGGATGTAGTTTTGCATACCAATTTCAAATTATTTCCATGTACGTTTCTGAGAATAGCTTGATGGAAATTTTCAAGTCGATTTTCATTTGGCCAAATCTTAATCAGGAAATAGAGGTCCGACAGGTTTGAAAGTCACGTTAATTTTATACGTACATCTTATCATACTAATCTGTCTTGCCACATTTCAAATCATTCCCATGTTCGTTGCTGAGGAAAGATTGATGGAAATTTTCACGTCGATTTTCATTTTGGCCAAATCTTATACAGGAAATAGATGTCCGACAGGTCTGTAAGACACTTGAAACGAACACTTTATCATACTAAACCATTATGCCACATTTCAAATCATTCCCATGTACGGCTTCTGAGAAAAGCTTGACAAGGTCAATTTTTATACATTTTCATATCGGCCCAACCCCAAATAGGTTGTAAAGGTCCGCCATGTCTGAAAATCGCTTAGGACGTACTGTTTGTCATACTTAACCATCTTGCCAAATTTCATATCATTCCCATGTATGGCTTCTGAGAGAAGGATATAGAGGACATAATACAAGAGGCTCACAGGAGCCAGAATTGCTCACCTGGTCTTAATGCCAACCCTATGAAGACTTTTGTAGAGCTAAATGACCTGAATATTTAAGCAATAAAAAGCTTTTCTCTTTCAATAGTTTTCATTCTTTAAGCAAAAAACACTATTTTTCACCTTTAAAGGGCCATAACCCCTTTAAGGAATCATCTGCCAATTTCGACCCCATGGAAGACTTTTGTAGAGCTTAAAGAGCTGAATGTTTAAGCAAGCAACAGCTTTTCTCTATCTGCAATAGTTGTCATTCTATAGGCCAAAAACACTATTTTTCCCCTTAAGGATCTGTTATTCCTATAAGGGGTTTTCACCTTCATGGTGTAACCCCTAAAAGCGGTCATCTGACCACTTCGACCCTATGGAAACATTTGTAGAGCTAAATGAGCTGAACATTTAAGCAAGCAACAGCTTTTCTCCTTCAGCAACAGTTTTCATTCTGTAGGCCAAGCACGTATAATATGTTATTTTAGAGGCTGTTTGTTACCCTTTTAAGGACTCATCTGACAACTTTGACTCTATTCAGACTTTTTTTAGATCTTAATGAGCTGAACATTTAAGTAAGCAACTTCTTTTCTCTATCTGCTATAGTTTTCATTTAAAGCCCAAAAACATGAAAACATGTTAATTTAGGGGCTGTAATCCTCATACGGGGTCATTTGACAATTTCAACCCTTGAATGCGTCTGTAGAGCTAAATGATAAATGAGCTGAACAACAGCTTTTCTCTATCTGCAATAGTTTTTATTCTTTAGGCCAAAAACACTATTTTTCGCCTTTAAGGGACTGTAATCCCTATAAGGGGTCATTTGACAACTTCGACCCTATGGAGACTTTTGTAGAGCTAAATGAGCTGAACATTTGACAAGCAACAGCTTTTCTCTATCTGCAATAATTTTCATTCTATAGGCCAAAAACAATATTTTTTGCCTTAAAAGGGGCTGTAACCCTATTGATCATGTGACAACTTCGATCCTAAAGAGACTTTTGTAGAGCTAAATGAGCTGAACATTTGACAAGCAACAGCTGTTCTTTATCTGCAATAATTTTCATTCTATAGGCCAAAAACAATTTTTTTTTCGCCTTAAAAGGGGCTGTAACCCCTATAAGAGGTCATGTGACAACTTCAACCCCATTCTCTTACACAGAGTTGTCGTTCCTTTCATCCACACACAAATGAAAGGAACGACAACCCTGTGTAAGAGAATGCTTCAACCCTATGGAAACTTTTGTAGAGCTAAATGAGCTGAACATTTGACAAGCAACAGATCTTCTCTATCTGCAATAATTTTCATTCTGTATGCCAAAAACACTATTTTTTTGCCTTTAAGGGGTCATCTGACAACTTTGACCAAATGGAGACTTTTGTAGAACTTTTGATGCTGAAGCAGTAAGGTGCATCAGATTTCATCTATCTCTTTGATTTTGATTAACAGGCCAAAGACAGTAGTCTGACCCCCTGGTCTATTTTTTTAACGGCAGCCATGTTTTTTGACGAATAAAAATTCAAAACACAAATTGCGTGCAGGACACCCTAAGGATCATTCATACCAAGTTTCATTCAATTCTGATCAGTAGTTTCAGAGGAGAAGATTTTTGAAAAAAATGTTAACAGACGACAGACGACGATGGATGCCAAGTGATGGTATAGAAAGTTGGTCCATGTGAGCTAAAAAGGCACAAAACTTGGTGCCTAATTATTGAACAGGTTTTGTAGGCTTTAAATCGAACTTCTGTTCCCAATAAGGCCCCTTAAGGGGACAATTTTAGGCAGAGCCTTATAAAGTCATATAGCTATCTGATTTTCTCGTTTTTTTCCGTCTAGACAGGGTAAATCGGTCAGTCAATATTGCTACCAGAGGATATATTACAGAACATTAATCGTTTATTGTATTTCAAATGTTATACGGATTGTTTAAAATAAAAGGTACATATTTATACCCCAACATAAATGCGATATAAATGTGCACTACATATCGTGTATCAATACTCGTTGACGTTCACTCCAGCATTGTTGACCTTTGACCTTTGATCAAGTGGGCGGAGCTTAATTACAGATTTTTAACAAATGTGTAAGTGTGCGGATAAAACAAACAAAACTGATGTACTGTGTTTCAAGTTTATAAAACACAGATCATTCTTTATTTTTTATGCTTAGATTTAGCTCTGCCTTTTAACGCTTTAGCGCTTTGATTAACTGAATCAGACAAATTCATCTACAGTACACACAGATACATGTATTCTCTTACTCTTGATTTCCATGTCTAGTGAATTACTGATCAATTTCAATTTAATTTTCCAACTGTTAGTTTCATAAAATTCTTCCAATGCGTTTTTTTTTTAAATTTTGTTATAGAATCCATTTCAGATGAATGGAAAGTCGACAACTATTAAATGAATTGACATATTTCCAAAGGTCTGAGGCCAGAATGTGTTTATCTCTTGGAAAATCAATCAGAAGAGCCAAATCTCCAGAATTACTTGAATCAAAATTTCAAAAATGTCATAGAAATGAAAGATTTTGAAAAAACTCAGATGTACATTATTTACTTTCAAAACAACCTTATTTATGAAAATTACTCAGAAATAAAGACACACAAAAGACATTTGTTAACAAAATATAAACTTAATAAAGTAATCACTGTTTAAGAATTGAAACTGTAAGACATGAGCGAGTAGTCAATGCATCTTGTAAATCACAACATCTACCAAGACAAGTTAGCTATGCTTATTTTGTAAATTTAGTTGAAAATGAAACACACTTCATACTGGAATGTCCTCTTTCTTAAACAAAACCAATCAATGTCTGGCCCTGCGTCGCACGGCAAAACATTAAACCCTGTACGTTTAGGCAAAATACGGACAGTCAATAGTTTTTGACACTTGCATCCTATGGTGGACTGACAAGGCATATTTGTCACATGCAACCCATCATATACTGACAATAAATATTTAGAAATAAAAATATTCAAGATTCTTACATCTAACAAGAATTCAAACATAAAATAAAAAATAAGACCAAAAAATTATTTCTATTTCCCCCCTTTTGTCCCCCTTATTGCTAAACAGAAAAGTTGGGTCAAAAAATTTTTATTCTCAATTTTGTTTCCAATATATGACAATACTTAACTTGCAATTTATTTTTCTAAATAGGACCATAAATAAAAAAGTTGCATTTTTCCAATTTTTGGCCCCTTATTTCTCAACTAAAAAAACAGAGACCTCAAAAATCAATCAAATCAATCATTTTATGGTAAGGAACAATATTGGAAAATTTTATAGAAATCAATCAACAAGAACTTCAGTTATTGTGGAAAACAAATAAAAGTGTCATTTTTTTTGCCCTTTTTTGGCCCCTTATTTCTAGATGAAAAAAGAGGGGACACCCAAACTCAGCCCCATCTTCCTTTTGAGCTCACCTGGCCAAAGGCCATGTGAGCTATTGCCATCACTTGGCGTCCGTCGTCGTCGTCCGTCGTCTTTAACTTTTCTTCAAACTTCTTCTCCTCTGAAACCGCTGCACAGATTCAAACCAAATTTGGTCTGGTGGTACTTTACGGTATCCCCCACAGAACTGAAGTGGGATTTTTGATTCGTCGAAAAATATGGCCGCCGTTGCTAAAAATAGACCAGGGGGGTCAGACTACTGTTTTTGGCTTGTAAATCAAAAAAGTATAAGAGAAAGATGAAATCTGATGCCACCCTACTGCTTCAGCATCAAAAGTTCTACAAAAGTCTCCATTTGGTCAAAGTTGTCAGATGACCCCTTATAGGGGTTACAGCCCCTTGAAGGTGAAAAATAGCGTTTTTTCATGTTTATGCCCTATAGTATGAAAACTATTGCAGATAGAGAAAAGCTGTTGCTTGCTTAAATGTTCAGCTAATTTAGCTGTACAAAAGTCTCCGCAGGGTCGAAGTTGTCAGATGACCCCTTATAGGAGTTACGGCCCCTAAAATAATGTTTTTTTCATGTTTTTGGCCTATAGAAAGAAAACTATAGCAGATAAAAAAAAGCTGTTACTTGCTTAAATGTTCAGCTCATTTAGCTCTACAAAAGTCTCCATAGGCTCAAAGTTGTCAGATGACCCCTTATAGGGGTTACAGCCCCTTAAAGGTGAAAAATAGTTTTTTTTTATGTTTTTGCCCTATAGTATGAAAACTATTGCAGATAGAGAAAAGCTGTTGCTTGCTTAAATGTTCAGCTCATTTAGCTCTACAAAAGTTTCCATAGGGTCGAAGTTGTCAGATGACCCCTTACAGGAGTTACGGCCCCTGAAATAATGTTTTTTTATGTTTTTGGCCTATGGAATGAAAACTATTGCAGATAGAGAGAAGCTGTTGCTTGCCTATATGTTCAGCTAATTTAGCTGTACAAAAGTCTCCATAGGGTCGAAGTTGTCAGATGACCCCTTATAGGAGTTACGGCCCCTAAAATAATGTTTTTTCATGTTTTTGGCCTATAGAAAGAAAACAATAGCAGATAAAGAAAAGCTGTTGCTTGCTTAAATGTTCAGTTCATTTAGCTCTACAAAAGTTTCAATAGGATCGAAGTTGTCAGATGACCCTTAATAGGGGTTACGGTCCCTAAAATAACCTTTTTCATGTTTTTGGCCTATAGAATGAAAACTATAGCAGATAGAGAAAAGCTGTTGCTTGCTTAAATGTTCAGTTTATTTAGCTCTACCAAAGTCTCAATATGATCGAAGTTGTCAGATGACCCTAATAGGGGTTACGGCCCCTAAAATAACCTTTTTCATGTTTTTGGACTTTAGAATGAAAACTATAGCAGATAGGGAAAAGCTGTTGCTTGCTTAAATGTTCAGCGCATAAAGCTCTACAAAAGTTTCCATAGGGTTGAAGTTGTCAGATGACTCCTTATAGGGGTTACGGCCCCTAAAATAACGGTTTTTCGTGTTTTTGACCTATAGAATGAAAACTATAGTAGATAAAGAAAAACTGTTGCTTGCTTAAATGTTCAGCTCATTTAGCTCTACGAAATATAGGGTTGACATCAAGACCAGGTGAGCGATTTAGGCTCCTGGGAGCCTCTTGTTTGGTAAGTAACAACTGATCATGAACTTAACTGGTCTCACTCTAATTTCAAACTACTAGGTATTCATTTTTCGTTATGCTTAGCAAATATGGTAGAAATTAATTTTAAGCAAAAGTTGCACGATATATCAAAACTTTTAAAAAGTTGGCAACATAGAAAACTCTCCCTTCTTGGGAAAATCACTGTTGTTAAATCTTTGACACTGCCAAAGATTATTCATCTGCTAACAGCTCTGCCAAATCCTTGTGATAAAACATTAAAGACTTGAATAGAATTTTTTATAACTTTATTTGGGATGGGAAGACAGAAAAGATTAAGAGAAACACTTTGATTGGAAATTTAGATGAGGGAAGTTTAAAGATGATTCATTTAGAGTCTTTTTGTACATATCTTAAACTAAGCTGGATAAAAAGACTCATGAATTATACAACAGGAGTTTGGCAGAAAAACAATTATACAAGTGGCTCCCGCAGGGTTAAAAACGACATGCGACCTGAGGGCTTTTTAAGGGCGACTTCCGACCTACTCTTCATAAAATCGACCTATGCCAAAAAAACGACCTGCGACCTCCGCCAAAATATGCCTTTTAAAAGCGACCTTGCGACCTCAGGCCCCTTTTAAAAGCGAACTTGCGACCTGAGGGGGTACCCTGCGGTAGCCCCATACAAATATGGAGGGATTAGAATTTTTAATATGGAAAAAGAAAAACTTTTAGAGTATTGTAAATATATTAGTAATCCTTTTTGGAAAGATGTTATAAAAGGTTTAAACCTTTAGTACCAATAAACGTTACTGAAATTTTAAGGTCAGATATATTGAATTTTGTATCAATTGATAATGTTAGTCATATAGCTAAATGGAAACAATATGGTATTCAATGTCTTGTAAATTTAATTGAAATTAATAACAAGTATTTTTTTACTTTTAATCATATATCTGAGAAATGTTATACTAAAAACTTTTTGATGTATCATAGTCTTATCAGTAATATTCCTCTAGTTTATAAAAACTTGCTTAAAGAAAATTTGCAACAGGTTAGTAGGCTGGAGTTGGAAAACTTGGATAGAAACAATGATTTTTTTTTTTGAAAAAATTAAAGCTGCTAGAAACCTTAAGTTTCTATACAATGATATGGTAAATCAAAAGTTTGTTACACCAAGTTTTAGAATGGAGCAATGGAAACAATATTTAGAAGAAGATTTAGATTTCAATCATTTTTTAAACTACTGCAACAATGTTGTAAAAATTCACGCTTAAAGATTTTTCAATTCAAACTACTGCATAGAATTGTGCCTACTAATTATTTTTTACACAAAATTAGAATTGTAGATACAAAATTATGTACTTTTTGTATTTCACTGGATGAAACTTTAGAACATCTCTTTTTTGATTGTATACATATACAGCCATTTGTAATGACAATTGTAAATATGATTAAATGAGCTTTTCCTACAATGATTGTCAACAAAAAAAGTTTTTTACTTGGTTACACAAATGAACCAATGCTTGTCAACTTTCTAATAGTTGTAGCAAAGCAATATATATATATAAATGTAAATTCCAATATTATTGGTTTTAAACAAAAGATTTTACATTATAAATGTTTAGACTTTAGTAATGCAAAAAATAGTGATGAGTTTGAGAAGACAGAACTATTTTGGGCCCCAGTCCAAGAGATTTTCTCACAACAGTTTTTTTCAGTCCTTTATTTTGAAAAATAGTTATTATCATATCCTTCTATTTTTTAGCAAACAAATACTCTAACTGTCTAAACTGAAAGTCTTTATTAATTCTTTTATTTTTTTCATTTCCCTTCCCTCTAAGCGAGCAAATCTGTGCATGATAGGATAATTATGTACTATTTGTGTAATTTGAGTAGATTTTGAATTGCATGTGTACTTATTTGAATGATGTATGTAAGTTTTTTTTCTTTACCTTTTGTTGTTATTTTTACTATGTATTGATTTTGGCTTATCTTTAAATAATAAAATATAGCCGTAATATGTATTGCTAGATACTCCTTTACACCCTAGCCAGGTGGTGATGTAAGGAGATTGTAAAAGCCTGGCTATATAAAAAAAAAATAAAAAAAAGTAACATAACTGTAAAGTTTCATATCATTTGGTCAACCTAAACAAAAGTTATTGTGAAAACAAATATAAAAGTCACTTTTTTGTCCCCTTTGGGGCCCCTAGTTTCTAAACGACATAAGAAGGGTCACCCAAAATCAGCACATCCCTTCCTTCCATGGTAAGTAATATTACTGTAAAGTTTCATAGCATTTGGTCAACCAAAACAAAAGTTATTGTGGAAACAAATAAAAAAGTCGCTCTTTTGGCCCCTTTTCAGCCCCTAATTTCTAAACGAAATTATTAAATGATTCCAAAAGGGGAGGTGCACATTCTCAATATATCTGTAATCACTGAATAAAATTTCAGAAAGATCTTGTGTTTGGTTTTTGAGATTCAGATTACACAAGACAGGCACCCCATAGCACGACGGACAGAGTGACCCGACTACTAGACCTACTTTTGCCTTCAGCAACGCAGGTAAAAAGATATTATAAAAAAAAACTCATATATACACTAGATGGAGCCTTCCCTGGGAGGCCTGTATATCTGGTTTTTTTTTGGTAAACAGTATGTAGATGAGTTATGGGTTTAAAATCACTTTATACCATAAAAGCTGCACCCAAAGTATCATTCAAAGCCTGCTGCATGTAGCCCAGAAAAGTTTGACAGAAATTTGTATAAAAGTCCATTATTTTTAGAATCTTAAGTTTTTGTCAAACAGGAAGTAGTTCATTTTCATCATGAAATTGCTTACACCATATTGTACTGTAATGTATATGATGAAGTTTCATCCAAAGTATCAGGAGCCTGATGCATGTAGTTCCTTGGAAAAGTGGGATTCTAAAACAAACAGGAAATAGCTAGTTTTCCAGCATAAAATCACTTTACACCAACAAGCGCTATAGGATGAAGCTGCATGTAGTTGACCAAAAAATGCAACAGAAATTTTGTATGTTTGTTTAATATTTATACAATCTTAAGTATTCATTAAGTAGAAATTAGTTAATTTTCAGGCATGAAATCACTTTACCAAACTACATGCCAAATAGCAAGAGGCTGTGGCATGTAATTGCCTGGAAAACTGCGACTGAACTTTGACGCCACAGAATACAGGAAAATAATGCAAGATGTTGGATAATGCCAAAGTTAACCCTATATGTCGCTTCTGCAACAGATTGCAAGAAGCAAAGGTGTACCAAAGGGGTAATCAGTATCATAAAACCGTAAAGACAAAGACAAAACCGGCAGACAAAAAATCATCACAACAAAACAAACCACATAACAACATAAAACACACACACACATAACAACAAAACCGCATTCAGCAACGCGAACTCAAGTCGAAACGAGAGTGAACTCATGTGCTCCGGAAGAGTAAGCAGTTCCTGCTTGCTATAGCACACCCGTCACGTTGCCAAAGATCGATTAAGTGTTGGTCAAATCCAGAAAGGATGACATTACAAAACTCTATGTCAAACCTACATCTGTGCTCATCTGAGAGATAGAAATCACGTATTTGTATACAAGCACATGATGTCGTCCGTAAAATTTCTTTGAGTGATGACAACAACCTGGGAGCAACATACCCCTGTGTTAACAATTTGCTTGTCAGCCGTGTAGCTCTATCAAGGAAGTCGTTGTACTCCCCACATGCTCTGGAATAGCGAATCAATTGTGATACGTAAACTCCATATGCTGGAGAGGACGGAATGTTGCTGCGCAGAAAGGGAAAGTTAACTATTGGAAAGTTGAAGTCATCACGTTTGTCATAGAGCTTTGTACAAAGTCTACCTTGTGTGTCAATTTCAAGAAATAGATCCAGATATGAAGTGGACCTCCTAGAATCTGTAGTGTCCTTTATCTCAAGTTCCTTCAGATATATGAGATGTAAATAGTCACCAAATCGAGGATTGTTTAGTGAAAGGACATCATCAATATAACGAAATGTGAGATTGAAGGATAAAGCAAGTTTGCGGTCCTTTTTGTCTAGATGTGCAAACTATGTAATAACAGACATAATTTGGAAAAAAATAAGGTTTTATAAGATTATTTATTTTGTACAAGTTTATTATTATTTTGTATCCTTTAACATTCATATCAATTTATTGTATTACTCTTAAGGACATACTTTTTCATTTATAAATATATTTACAAATAAGTTATGTCTTATGTGTTAAATGATTTTCTATAAAATGTTTTAGAGGATAAGCTTATGATATTGCACATTGGTCAACTATGAACTTTATAATAGACAGAAATCTCCAACAGTCTTTGTCAAAAAGCATCAATATGACTGTATATGAAATCTCAACTGAAATTATAAAAGACACATATTACAATGTATAAGATTTACGTTTAAATTCATTAATCATGTTGAAAATGCTGAAATTTAATAAATTTTCTTTTGGTCATAGACTTCGACTCCAAAAAATTACATTCCCTTTTCAGTACATGTACATATGTACCAGTAAGAAACTCTTTACTTATGAAAGGTAAAGGGATATTTTCATGCATTTTAGCCTGTTTACACTCTGTGCACATATTCTTTTTGGAATTGCACATGAATAGCATGTTAAATGGTTCTTTTTTATTTTTGTTCAAATATTTCTATCGTGACAAACACTGTATATGTTCGGCAGTATGTGAGTTTCAAGCAGAAACAGGTAAAACCTTTTACTAAGCTTGTTTATCAGGCCCTTTCATCAACTACAACATGTAATTGAATTTTGGTTTTTGTATTAATGTTGAACAATGTGTCAGTGACTCATTATTTTTTTTTCAATTAATTTGGACCTTTATTGAATATTATTGAAAATATTGTGAAATGTGTAATGGTCCTGTATTGCTTCAATTAAAAATGATGTACCGGTACATTTTGAATTTTAGTTTACTTTCATACCTTCAAGGATTAACCAAAACCTAAGGAATTGATGATTTCAATCATTCTCTTCTTTAATCTTTGTATCCTCAGTTGAAACTGGGGCATGGAGCTGGAAATAAACAAAAAGAAAGAGTCATGAATGATACTCTTCAATTTTAAGTTAACTTCAAGCAAACAGAACATGACAACGTGTTGGGTTTTGAATGAAACAGCTGGGTTTGTACATTGAAAATGTTAAAAAGCCCTGGGCATGACCTTAAGGAGAAAATTTTTCCACCACTGAATTATAATAAGAAAGAAGATAATACCCAGTGTAGTTTATTATAATATTCTTGTTTTTTGTTAATTATACCCCCCCCCCCTTTTGCAAACAAAGTTTTGGGGGGTATATAGGAAAAACTCTGTCTGACTGTCCGTCCGTCCGTCCTTCTGTCTGTCCACATAACTCGTAAGCCCTTCTCCTCCTAAACCCCTTGAAGGATTTTGTTAAAACTTAACATGAAGGAAGTACATCATATGAAGATGTGCATGAAGAATTTTCATCGCACTCGGACATCATTTAGGGGAGATAATTTGACTTAGACTTTTTAAATACATTATTCAATGGGAGACCTCGTAAGCGCAACTCCTCCTAAACCGCTTGAAAGATTTTGATGAAACTTTACATGAAGGAAGTATATCATATGTAGATGTGCATGAAGAATTTTCATCGCAATACACATCATTCAGGGGAGATAATTGGACTTAGACATTTTAAATACATTATTCAATGGGAAACCCGTAAGCACAACTCCTCCTAAACCGCTTGATGGATTTCGATGAAACTTTACATGAAGGAAGTACATCATCTGTAGATGTGCATGAAAACTTTGTATTGCTCTCGGTTATCATTGAGGGGATATAACTGGACTTGAGATTTTTTATGAAGCGGGGGGTAACCTTTTGTGAGCTTGCTCACAGTATTACTTGTTTATTTTCATGTAACAAAACTCAATAGGGATAAGGATGTCCTTTTATGATTGAAGAAACTGGAGTGACTTGGAGTGACAACTGGTTAAATTAAATTGCATACATGTATTTTTAAATTGCCATTGATTTACAGATATTTTGTCAATACCTCATCAAGCTATCAGTTTGTCATGTAAGTACATGTAGATTTCCAACTACATATACATGTAGCTAAGCAATCTAATGTGCTTTTTTTAGTAAGCTAAACATAAAAGCATGATGGACATTCATGTTCTTATCATACAGTCATGTGGAGATACAAAATATACAAACCACTTTAGCTACATCAATCCATTCCAGAACTTGAGACAGTTTGTCTTCTTGAGATGGTTTTTTGTCTAGGTTCCAGTAATGGTAACTTGAAAATTTATTTGTGACAGTAAAATTTCTCTCTTCTTCATCTGTGAATGTTTTCCTAGATTCCTTTACTACAATTCCTGAAAAACAATTTTGTATATATCTTGGTGATGTCAAATAGCTATGTACAGTACCTATTGTTCACAATATCAAGTGCTTGAAAGTTATCTGTTTAATCCTTAAAACAAGAGTTGACACTAAAGTATGTCTCGCCTGTCGGCACCATCACAGAAATCATTGAAGGTCTAGCTGGGCCATCAGAAAAGTTGAGGTCAAGGTCATGTGACAGATGACAGACTTTCATTTAACCATCACAAAAATGTCTGAAGTTTGATCTAGATACCATAGTTGTTGAGAAACAATGAAAAAGACCAACATTCAATGAGTCATTCAACCATGAAAATAGGGTGAAGGTCACATTACATGGTGATGTCAGTTGTGTATACCATAATCCCCAAATATCAGATGCCTTGCTATAATATTATACTTTTCACTTAACTCATTTTCCACCCAAAAATCATCTACATTCACAAAGTCATTGAACCGTGAAAATGGGGTCACGGTCACTCAACATGGTGTCAGTTGTGTAGACCGATACCTAAAATGTCTGTATACCAAATATCAAATGCCTGGCTATTATACTTTTAACTTAATTTATTTTCCACAAAAGTTTTAATTGTCCCAAAAATCATCTAAGTCCAAAGAGTCACTGAACCATGAAAATTGTGTCAAGGTCACATGACATGGTGTCAGTAGCATAGACCATAGCTCCAGGTGTCTGTATACCAGATATCAGATGCCTAGGTATTATACTTTTTACTTAATTCATTTTCCACAAAAGTCTTACAAAGAGGTTTTTTTTGCCCCAAAAATCATCTAAGTCGACAGAGTCACTGAACCATGAAAAAGGGGTCAGGGACAAATGACATGGTGCCAGTTGCAAAGACCATAACCCGATGTGTCTGTATACTAGATATCAGATGCTGAGCTATTATACTTTTCACTTAATTCATTTTCCACAAAAGTCTTACAAAGGGATTTTTGGCCCGAAAAAACATCTAAGTTCACAGAGTCGCTGAACCATGAAATTGGGGTCAGGGTCAAAAGGCAGGGTGCCAGTTGCGTAGACCATAACCCCAACTGTCTGTATACCAAATATCAGATGCCTAGCTATTATTGTTTTCTTGTAATTCATTTTCCACAAAAGTCTTACAAAGTGGTTTTTTGGTCCAAAAGAACATCTAAGTTCACAGAGTCGCTGAACCATGAAATTGGGGTCAGGGTCAAACGGCATGGTGCCAGTTGCGTAGACCATAACCCCAACTGTCTGTATACCAAATATCAGATGCCTAGCTATTATACTTTTCTTGAAATTCATTTTCCACAAAACTCTTACAAAAAAGTTTACGCCGTCGCCATCGCCGCCGGAAAGTAATACCTATGTCTCGCCTTCAGCGACTAAAGTCGCAGGCGAGACAAAAATCATACATGTATATTTAAGTTTATGTTGTGAAC
>CAXARO010000568.1:0-55577 GCA_963971305.1 Arcuatula senhousia | reverse complement strand
CGGAAAGGAGTAGAGCCACGAAGGCCGTAAATCGGTCCGGTATTTTAACTATTTTTTCAACTACTATAACTTGTCAAAAATTAAACTAAAATATGTTAAGGTATGAACAAACTTTTCATATGTGTACGATTTAGCAAAATATTTACACCACAGGTTTAGCCTTGAGACGTTAAACAGGCCATAAATTTGAAAATTCCTCATTTTTCACACATTTTCACTGGTTTCTCTGCATATTTTGCCAAAATTAGTATTGGCCACATTCCTCGACCATCGTAAGTTTTTGATAATTAATTTATAGTATCATAATACACATTTTTATCACAAAATAATTTTGGTCGACAGGTGTGGCCCATTTCATATTCATCGATTTATACATGAAAATCAAGGAAAACTGTCACAAATTGTTATTTTTCACAAAATAGTCTGTTTTTTACCTCACTGCTCTCCTTATTGATAAATAATTGAAGGAAAAAATATTGCAATTCATGAAACATAAAGACTAATGAACATTAATGCAGCAACTACAAGCAGATATATCAAAGTTGAATTTTTGGGCCATTTTGGGGCCTTCGTGGCTTTTCCCCTTTTCTTAGTCATGTTCATATATTTTCACATTGGCCTAAGTCCCAAACAGTGGGTAGATGCCCGACAGGTCAGAAAAAAGCTTAGGACGTATGGTTTGTCATACTGAACTATCCTACCAAATTTCAAATCATTGGCATGTATGGTTTCTGTGAAAAGCTTGACGGAAATTTTCATAAGACATGTTCATATATTTTCACATCGGCCTAAGTCCCTAACAGGCCTTAGATGTCCGACAGGTCTGAAAATAGCTTAAAACATACAGTTTGCCATACTGAACCATCTTACAAAGTTTCAAATCATTGTCATGTATAGTGTCTGAGAAAAGCTTGAGGGAAATTTCCATAGTCATGTTCATATATTTTAACATCGACCTAAGTTGAAAAGGTTTAATCGTCCAAATGATTGGAGTAAATTTAGATTATTGTGTACAAGGTTACCTCTAAAGTTAGACAAGAACGTGATAAGCATACTAAGGATCTTATTAGTAAACTCTTGAGTGATAATCGTTTATCCAAATCGTGATGAAATATCTGTAAGCAAATATCCGGCATAAAGTCATCCCGTTTTTCCGAGTTACCTCCCTTGAAGTTCAATGACGACATTATTTATGAAGATTCAGAAAAAGCGGAATATTTTAATAGTTTTTTTGTCTCGCAAACTGAACTGAATCTGTCAACCTTCCAGATATTGGTCTTCACTCAGATCGTGAGATCATTTTATCGGACAGCGATGTTCTTGATACTTTAAACATTACTAAAGCCTGCCGGCCTGATCTTGTTAACCCTCGACTATTGAAAGAAGGATCAGTGGTTCTTAGGGCACCTTTAAGAAAACTTTTTAATCTGTCATTATCGTCTTGCTACTTTCCAGTTAAGTGGAAGGAGGCAAACGTGACGCCAGTTTATAAGAGTGGTTCTTCTGAAGTAAAGAACTACAGACCCATTTCTTTACTTAGTACTATTTCAAAGTGTATGGAACGATGCGTTCTTTTTTTTTTTTTTTTTTTTTTTTTTAAATATATTCATAACTTGCTCGATAATACGATTATTATTCCAAAATAATCGGGATTCACTACAGGTGATTCTACCATTAATCAACTTATCAGGATATCCAACGATATTGGTAAGGCTTTAGATGACGGAAAAGAGATAAGAGCGGTTTTATGCGATATCAGCAAAGCCTTTGATCGAGTATGGCATAAAGGCTTATTATTTAAATTACGTCACTATGGTATTTCAGGGCGACTTTTAGCATGGTTTAAAAGTTATCTTACTGGTAGGGTGCAAAGGGTGGTATTAAGTGGTGGAAAGCTGTCGGAGCAGGTGTCCCACAGGGTTCCATTCTTGGTCCTCTCCTATTTTTGATTTTTGATATAGTTCATGATATCGGTGCCTGTATTAAGCTTTTTGCTGATGACACCAGTGTTAACATAATTGTTGACACTCCGGAGAACGCAGCATTGGTCTTAGCAGGGACCTCGATATAATCCATAAATGGTCAGAAAAATGGCTAATAAAATTTTATCCACAGAAAACCGAAACAATAACGATTTCAAAAAGGTCAGTCAAGCCAATTCATCCTCCTCTGCTTATGAATAACCATATTTTAAATGAAGTGGAAAATCATAAGCACCTGGGCTTATTCTTTTCTAACAATGGTACTTGGAATTTCCATATTGATAATATTGTTCAAAAAGCGTATGAGACACTTAACGTAGCAAAATTTATTGTCTGGAACTTTGTTGTCATTTGTATTTCTTAGGAAGGTGCGTTTTGTCTTGGATATATTTACTTTAGAAAAGATGTATCTATCATTTATCAGGCCATTACTAGAATACGATGACGTCATATGGCACAGTAATACGCAATATTTAGTTTACAAGGTAGAGAACGTCCAGATTGAGGCAATGCGTATTGTTACGGGTGGGACAAGGCTTACATCTATCCAATAAAAAGCTACGCCCAGCGCAGCATGATACGACCGCAACAAGTTGAACCCTGTACGTTGGACGCTCAATATGGATAGTTCATTGCTTTGGTCTTATGAAGCCCATGGTGTACTTTCCGACTTACAAAGCTATTTTGACGCATGCATCCTGTGGTGGACTTAAAAATGCATTTTTGACACATGTATATTTATATCAACATCTAATACAAAATGCCTTATTTATATACATGTATTAATTTACAATTTTGCCCCTTTGACCCCTGATTTCTCAAAAACGGTAAGAGATATTGCAAATCTGATTGGAAATGCAAGCAGGGATTTTCACAAGGATTCCAATGAAAAAAAAAAGATTTTGAAAATCGGACCACAAATAAAAAAGTCATCTTTTTGGGTGTGAACTTGGTATGTATATGGCCCAGTAGAAGCTAAGCACAGTTGCACTCCCATCAGAAAGTCCACCAAAGGCTGCATGTGTCAAAAAAAATTGTCAGTCCACCATGGGCTGCATGTGTCCATAGGCAATTGACTGTCCATATTTGGCCTGACTTTCCGACTTACAAAGCTGTTTGACGCATGCATCCTGTGGTGGACCTAAAAATGCATTTTTGACACATGTATATTTATATCAACATCTAATACAAAATGCCTTATTTATATACATGTATTAATTTACAATTTTGCCCCTTTGACCCCTTATTTCTCAAAAACGGTAAGAGATATTGCAAATCTGATTGAAAATGCAGGCAGGGATTTTCACAAGGATTCCAATAAAAAAAAAGATTTTGAAAATCGGACCACAAATAAAAAGTCAATTTTTGGGCGTTACCCCTTTTTGACCCCCAGTAGCAATGCAACAGTGCAATATATATCAAAACTATTGACACAATTAGTTGACAGAATTTAATGATGAATTCAATAAAAAAAGAATTTTGAAAATCGAATGAATAATACACATTCTACAACAGTTTTGTCAATACACCCGTTTTAGCCCTTTTTGGCCCATTTTTCTAAAATGGTTGGGGCCACAAACCCCAAATACAATATCAACCTTCCTTTAGTGGAAACAAACATCATATCAAAATTTCGTAGAACATTTGGTCACCATTTACTCAAGTAATCGCACGGAAACCAAAGTGTCCCCAGACGACGCAGACGCAGACACAGACGACATCGCCATAACATTATCATCCTCGGAAACCCAGGGGCTCTTCTCTCGCCTACTCGTTCGTGCGAGTAGGCGAGAGAAGAGCCCCTGGGTTTCCGAGGATGGAGCCCCTGGGTTTCCGAGGATGTAACATTATACGACCAAATTTTTTTTGCGGTCGTATAAAAATTATATCAGGAAACTGGGTGGGAAAAACTTTCGGACAGGAGGGAAAAACATAGAATACTGATATTTTATAAAATTATTAACTTTCAGACGCCAGAGTACTTACGGAACCTAGTTCCAAACTTAGTTTCGTCTGTACATGGTCATTTTTCTCGACAATCAAATAACTTAGCGGAAATACGCACTAGAAGTAACCTCTATTCGGATTATTTTCTACCATCAACGACAAATCTTTGGAATCGTATTCCGCTAAACATTCGTAAAAGTTCTTCATTTCACACCTTTAAATATCCTTTAAATCGCCAAGATAACAGCCACTAGGAACCTATTATTTTTCTGATACGGCCATTTCAGTCCATTTTTTTCTGGTTCAGATTATTTCAGATTTTCAGTCGTTTTTCAGATCAAAATCAACTTTCCCGGTTCAGTCTTGTTCAGTCCTGTGAAGACAAAATCAGACAATGTGCATGGGGACTTGTTCAGAAACGTTCAGTCTATGTCAGATCGGTTCAGTCATTTGGTTAATTTTCTTGTTCAGTCTCGTTCAGTATTGGTCAGGTTTGGTCAGACAAGTAAGTTATTGGAATTTATACCACATGTTTAGTAACAAATCAAGATTGGATTATCTCCCTTTAAATTGCGAAATCTAAAATATTTATTTATTTAGTTAAATCTTTCTATGTAAACTGTGATAAATTTATTAAAGTTTTTTCTTCTTTCGGAATTAGAAATTTAGAACATTTTTATTGTACAATTTAATAAGTAAATATTGTATACTGTCACTGTGTGATAATATATAAAAAAAAAAAAAATTATCCAGGATACCAATCGACGTTAATTTTCCTTTGAACTCGCCTTTAAAGCTATTTGTGCCTTTGAATTTTCTTATTGCTACTAACTAAAATTTGTATTGGAAAAAATATTTAAAATCTTAGATTTATCCCAGCACAAAAAACGATGAAAATATAAAACGAACTAAAAACTAATTCAAATAGTCGAAAACACGCACGTGCCTAAACATGCCAATAATGAAGCACATGAGTAGTAAAAATCTACAAATCACGAAATACAGAAAAAAAAATAGACATAACGGAGCACGTACAACCTCACCAACATGAAAATGCAAGAATTGAAAATCAATATCACGAAAACGCGCGTAATAAAATGCAGGAAAATAATCCTTTTACCCCTTTTGAACATGAATGGGGCTTCCGCAGGGTCAAAACAGCCTGCGATCTGATGGATTATAATGTTTTATATCCAACTGTAATTTACTAGTTCCAGTGAAGCAATTAAAGTACAATCAATTTGTAGATGTGGTATAAAACAAAGCCGACAGATGGACCGACCAATTAACTAGACGATGTGGACCGGTATACGTATCCATGCAGGCAATAGTTATATATTATTTTTATAACTATTATAATAATTATATATCTAACTATAAAGATAAATCGAATAGCAATATGTTCTGTTTTTATTTCAAGTCATCGATATTGATAAAACTTAATAATTATTATAAATTTTACGGAAATGATTAACAGAATATACATGTAGTTGGAATCTTTTTTTTATATTTAAATCAGAAAAATGTACGTATTTTCTGAGTATCCTTCTGACTAAAATCATTTTGATTTTCATTTCTTATTTTTTTCAAATTTCTTGAAATACTTTTAATACGTGAAATACACAAGTGTTTTTTTTTAAATACGAATAGTTGACGTTGATTTGTTTCATTTAAAAAAATAACTTTAGTATCTATATGCACATTTTATATACATTTGCATTTTTACATAATACATGATTAATCTAACATCATCTCAGGACTAGATGCAAATATTTATGTATAAATTCACATAAGCTATTCAATAAAATTAAGCGCATGTAGACGTAATTTAATTAAACAAATGCATAGCTCGAATTTTCCATTCCTGCGGAACTTGTAACTGGCCTTTAAGCTATTGAATCCAGAAACGACAAGCATCTTTCGTGCATTACAAGCTCTAAGACGTGTGATTAAGTTTTATGAATCTATATCAAGGCGTTTAAAAGTTATGCAGCAGAAAGCAATATCACTGTGCAATATCCAAGTCTTTAAAATCAATGACCTTGATCCTTAATTCCTCGCAACCAACACAATTGGCATCTTTCATACTCCGTAGGCATTAATGTGCCTTTTTTAAAGCGTGAATTTTGCTTCGGGAACCAATATCACTACCTTTGTAAAAGATTTTTCATAACTTGTGACCTTGACCTTTGGCCTTTTGACCCAAAAGCTTTAGGCTTCTTCCTTAGTTCTCAGGCTTAGTAACGATGTCCAAAATCTACGATTAGCGGACCAAACTAGATAGAATGACGTACGAATGGATATTGAAACATATAATGTTTTAACATGTACATGCATCGGTCATTATCTCAATCTGGGATTCGAATTAGAACTTTGTTTGCTACAATAACGGCGGTTCCAATTTTGTCAGTTACTAGTATTGAATAAAGGTTAAACCGATCTGGGATGATGAATCTCATATATTTAAGAAGAAAAGACAAAACAAGGCAAAAACATGTTATACTGAAAATTGAAGATCGCAACGATCCTGGCATGCAGACTTGGTTCAGACATTTAAAAAATAGTAGGTTAAACCTCAAGTGCTTGTGTATAATCAAATTTGAATTAAGCTACCAGAGGCTGACAACATAGGAAAGGTGTTTTTCAGAGAATGCATGTGACATATTTTCTTATAACATTGGTGTAAAAGACAATCACAAAGACAACGAACGGTGTCGGGTAAAAAAAGTCTGAAAAATTAGTACAAGCCCTGGCATATCGAATCATGTGCGAGTTAAAAACTCAATATGCTGATGATGTGAACATGGTACTTTCCAGATCATTCTATAAAACCATTCTTCTTAGTTTTTTAATTTAACAGAGGTATGCTTTAATGGCTATGGGGCTGTTTTGAATACCACTCTTTGACTTTCTATGCAATTATAATAAGTCCACTTTGTAATTTACAAAAAAAACAATCATTGTTGTCTGACTAAAACTAGTGGTTTCTTATGGTACTACAGTTTCCTTTATCAATAAAACTGAGCACCATTAATGGCACAAATGCGACGAAATCGGTGTTCAGCTCAACAGTAATTCTTTCAGATTCATCAGCAAATTCCGAGGGCATATAAAAAGACTCATGGCAATGAGTACATACTGGTATACGTATAGTTTCATATGGGGCCCGTCAACTAAAGAATTAATTCATAAAAATGCAGGTTAAGCACAAATCTTTGTAAATGGTTAGCGATTTCGCGTAGATTTGCACAACCTATAGATGATCTTTCAAAGAAGTAGCATGTATTATATACTAGTAGGCTATACCCCAATTGAAGCCAGCATATAAAGGAACGATAGTCTCACTCTCTGCTTAAAGAAATCTATTTCTTCCTTATGTTGACAAGATTTTCTTTTAAACATTATCATAGACTATATCATTACAAAACAGACCGTAAACAGCAGAAAATACCCGTCTTCGAGTCTTCTATGAGAACAATTATATACGCCGTTTATTTTTCACTGCCTTCAGGGGGGGGGGGCACTTCCTATATAGAAGGTACTATAAGGACGTGCCGCGTGAATAGGTACTGTTTTTCGAGTTGAAAATATGTGATATGGTCGGGGGAAAAAAACATGAAATATATTATAAGGTCAATAATATTTACTTGCTACTTAAATGACAAGCACGATAAGGCAATTCTTTAATCTTTTCTAATTAACTAGAATTATAAAGTTCAATTTATGTGAAAAAAAAAATTCATACCGCAATGACAAAAAAAAAGTTATGACAGCCATTCCTTAAATGTTATTTTACTAAACATCTTTGAATAGCTATAATATATTTTCATCTCCAGTTCTCGGCATCAATTATGGGACAAGGGTGCTTTTTTCAGTAAAAATATATCATAAAGTATCTATTTCCAAATTCAAAATATATGAAAAGGGTGTCGTTTCAAAATCTCAGCGGCACCTCCCTATCCATAAAATATATAGTTGCACCCCCACCCACCCCCCGATTTCACTGCCTTGGCTTACAATTGGTGCGAACATGATGAATTTGCATACTATTAATCTGGGAAATCGGGTCACTTCCTTCGTCCGTCTGTCGCCAAGTCATAATCAAGTTACATAATTTTGTACAAGTGTCGCTGAATTACCTTGTACTGGTAGAGTATCGCTAGTTTAATAATCATTACCTTTGATGTAAAATATAGATAACAAAGTAATACTTTTTTAAATAAAATAATTAGATTTTTTAATTACAATTGTATTTATTTTATTTCAATACTAGAGTTTTAAACTTCTGCGATTGAAAGATTTATAGGTTCTTACATAAGTTCTTGGAAAAGACCGGCTGATCTTTCACGAGTGGTAGAATTTTTCAGTCTTTTTGCGAGTGGAGCGCAGCGGAACGAGTCAAAAGACCAAAAAAATTCTATCACGAGTGAAAGATCATTGCCGGTTTTCCAAGAACGCGTGTAAGTACCTATTTCTTCCGTAAGAAATCAAATTTTATATTCTGAAATCTTAGGGGACTTCATTCTAAAAACCGAAAGTTTAAAATACAGTGCATTTCATTGGTCGACATCATCGATCAATATCAGTACCGGCGGTTATTATTGGTTAATTGACCAGTGTGAGATCGCTGCACGTGCTTGCATCTCAACCTGGTCATCTCACACTGAAAAGAGTCATTTACGGAAGAAAAAACTTATTCACTGTGCTTATTCACATAATAGTCAGTTTAATGAAACAGTTTTACTGAATTAAACCGGGCTAACTGCTCATTTGTTTATTGAATATAAAAATAAGAATAAGAATAATTTTATTACCCAGTGACTGGACCCATTTCTGGGCAAAGGTTCTATTGATTTCACAATAAACAAGCAACATGTACAAAGACATTACAACGATTATGGTGTTAATTTGTTGTCACAGAATCAGAGCCTGTACATAAACTTGTAAACATATACAGTGTAAAACATGTTTAACAACAATGTTGGTATTTCCCTCAGCAGTTGATCAGTTTTGTCTTAATTCAACCCTTTTAATTATGAATTTACCCAAGTTTTTTTTTTCAATTTAAGCAAATCTTCATTGCTAGTTAACCATATAAATTTATCATCAGAAGAGAGATTAATAAAATTTGGACACAGTGCAGAAATGTCTTTAAATAAAATATCCTTCTACTCTTTAAATTTTGAACATTCAATCAGAAAATGAATTTCATCTTCTAATGAGTATATGAGTTGGCTAATCAAAAGAAATTCCCGTGGGCCGATCCCTGCTGTGAGACGCGCAGAAGGCAGGATGTTTATTTGTGTGACATGTCACATGTATATTAATTGATATCTGAACCGGTAGAGATCAAATGAATACGGGTAAGGTAAATGCTACCTTTAAACGCGTCATTAAGTTGATTTGTAAAATAATTGATAAAAAAAAATGTAGACAAAAGAGTTAATTGCACTGAAAAGGGAGAAAAAATAGTAATGAAATAAGTTTATTTACAAAACTTAATTTAAAAACAGAATACCTCATCTTCTTCGATGCAGGGTATGAAAATTCAAGATGGGATCATATTATGTATGTTTTCAAATATAAGATATTTACATTCAACAAAATAATTCGTGTAGTTTAATGAAAGAACGTCAGATTTCAATAACTTTCTTTTTCCTCTTCAGTCTTTTTTCCAGCAATAAAAATATCAAAGATGTATTATAGTAACCCCTCCCCCCCCCCCCCCCAAAAAAAAACCAAATGCATGGGCAGTGAATGGACGCACAATTAATACATATACTACATGTACTTAAACAAATTGCGGGTGCGTCTTTTTACCACAGAACACCACAGAACAATAATAAATCATAAACTAAGTTAAGGACTTGTATAAAACATATAATATTATGTAAATTATCTTAAAACTTTCACATTTAAAACAAAAATGTTTGATTTTTTTAAACAATCGACTACTTTATCCAATACGTAGCACATCTTACAAGTCAATTACTGCGTACATGTTATTGATTACTGTGAAGTAACAAAAAATAGCGAAAAACGTATTTCATGTTTATGAAAGATTATTTACTCAAAATGTAATAAAAGTGAAATAAAAAAAAGGAAACTGACACAGATCTGATATTTAATTTAGTCAGTGGTAGCAATGCACACAGTCAGTTTGGTAGTGTATTGGTAAGGTGTTCTGTGGTACTTGTGTATTGCCCTTAACTTATCAAAACGTTAATTGATTGAAGCAAAATGTGAACCCGTTTAGAATTTGTTAGTTTTTATTTATTTTCTATTTATTTAGAACTGTTTTAGAGTGTTTTAATAGCGTTCTGTGGTATTCTGCTGTGTTCTGTGGTATTCTGTGGTGTTCTGTGGTAAAAAGACGCACCGCAAATTGCTATATCATAATTTATAATGCATCCATTTATAAAAATCCTAAGACAACGTACCTTGTTAATTGGTGGATACATGCACTTTTAATGCCGATTTTAAACTAAGAAAACTATATATCTAAAAAAATTATATATTTTACTTATTTTCATTTTCATTTTGATTAAGAAAGTGTGATATAAGATTATTTTTAATAAGAACAAAACATATTAAAAAGATTCGACTAAGAAGATATGCAGGTCATCAGTGTATTATGACTATTGTGTGCGTGTTTGTCTTGGCTTTGTTGTATATATTGAAAATAGCTTATCTCTGTAATACAGTTGTTGTTAGTTAGTCATTTAACCTCTTTTTGTTGGCCCCCTTTTAATTAAAGAATGTTAAGACCATTACACAGATAAACACACCATTTTAAGTTTTAAAAGAATACGTATTAAACCATATGGACATTTTTTTTGTACTTTTTTTAGAAGATTAAATCTTGTATTTTGTTGTCGCGCTATTACATGTATTAAAAGGTTTATTTTTCCCTGAACCTTTTTTTCAAGAGAAAGATTTTTTGTTGATTAATAAACTCAAAATGGACTGTTAGATCAATTAAACAAGTAGTGTTCCCTGCTTCCAGTCTAAAATTAATATTTTTAAAAAAAATTCTCTGTAGGATATTGCTTAAAATCATTGCAATATTTGCGACTTTTAGAGAATGGTTTATAGCCTTTTACTAAAATACATCGACGTTTGAGATACATAAATACATAGTTTTAATATTATTTTTTAATTGGCTTGTGTTGTAAAATTTGAAAGGATATTGAGTAATTTGCGACAATTTAAAACAACCAATCGACGAGTCATGACACTATGACAGGCCTTTGAACACCTAATTACCAATCAACAGGTGTTACATGTAAGGATATCCCGTTAGAATAAACATACAATACCCAGAGTTGTCAGACAAGGTGACACTCCTAATTAGGGTTTATATACGCGTTTCATTTCCTAGATGATCAGTTGCAATCATGAGTTCCAACAACGCAGACCAGACTCAAGAGCAGTTCATTCAATTCCAAGCTATTTGTACCGTTGGGTGTATTTGCTGCAGAAAACTTCTTTCACGCAATGAAACCTGTTCCTGTTGGACACCAGTAGCCACTGTAGATGCTGAGACCCAAACTGACCCTGACCACGTCAAGTATGGTTACACCTCTGAAGACTACTTCACAAGGGGAAAGGATGCACATTCTATGCTTCACGTAAGTTTACTTATGTGACCCTCTTAGTTTGATAGGTTGTATAGACTTACTGTCCACGACCACAACCTAAGTATGCATCACCAATTTAAACAGTTCAACTTTTCAAAGTAACAAGTTTGGCAATTTTAGAAATTGCTTTTTAGGCAAGGCAAATCAATGCAGTCCAGAAAATATATCTTACATTGAGTGATCTTATGCACTAACAAATATTTATCTATTCAAACAAGAATTCTGACAAAGTCAGGATGGGCCCAATTGAATTTGAATATGGGCGCTATGACATACTCCATTGCATGCGTACACAATTGTAAAACTAATAACTTAATATTTCTTTCCAATCCAATTCTAAACACTCTGTGAATTTCTTTTTAAAAATATGGTTCTTTTTTCCAAATCTATGGATGTTGTTTTCTGTTTACCTTTTGAAATTTCAGAACTGTATTGTTATAATTGATTATATAGATTTTGGAGTCATAGTGTGTACAAGAATTGTTGACACACACCAAAGGCCCTTATAAGCCATAAGCTATTTGATGTAAGACTTTGAAATGATATATTTTACACATTTTTACACTTTTAATCTGCTATTCATTGAAAAATGCCTCATTGCACTCAATGTATTTTTCTTTGGTACAAATCAGTTGGTAAGGCCAAAAAGAATTAATTACTTGTCCTTTTGATTTCCCTGTCTGAAATTCAAAAAGTAAAAATGAAATTAAAAAAAATATCGCCCAATCCAAATATATATGCCATTAATTCTAATTTGGTGAAAACTACACAACAGCTTATTTTGTCTTCAGGTATCAATCTAATGTGTTGTAAAGAAATAATAAGTGTATAAAACAACATTTCAAATAATTTGTAGGTCATATTACACAATATGGACTGTTGATATCACTTCTTTTCAATTTACATAATTTTAGAAATATTTCTTGAAATTAAGAAAAATACTCATTTGCTACAACAAAAAGCAAATTTAATCAACAAGTTACAAATGGAAAAAAAATGTTACCCATTGTTTTAAACTGTTGATAGCAAACGAAAACAAAAATTAAAAGCATGTCACCTAAAGAAAAATCATTGGCTCCAAATTATCAGAATTCAGAAGATAAATTTGCTGCTCGCTTCTTTTCTTCAAAGATCTAGTCCACAATGCATAGTCCAAAGGACAAGGAATTAATTCTGTGTGGCCTTATATATTTTTCACTGCTTCTACCTTTTCTACTGCTTTTTGGAATTTGCTGATTTGGAATAAGGCTACATGGTTCAACCGACAATCGACAAGGAGCCAGAAGTCTTTAACATGACCGGAGGTCACTTCTCACTTTTCTATTCATTTATTATGTTTTCCTTCTTTCATTGATTTGAATAAAATTAAACAGATCAGATATACACGTATAATACATCAATATTTATTTACATACATTATATTACATACAGTTGCATTGAATATATATACAAATCAGCATTCAGAGACACAATAAAATTGCATTAGACAAAACAAATCTTTTCTTTCAATACTGGTAAATTTAAAACCTCATCCCATACAACCAAGTGATCATCTTGAAGAAGTGCTTTCATTATGAACTCATAACCAAGTTGAAACATTATTTAAAATATAATTATATGCATTATTTAGTCAATTTTCACCTCTAAAACTTGCTACTTTTTTGCTTATATTAAAAAATTCACATACCCCGGTAAGTAGCTTTTTAAAATATAAAGTTTAAACAAATCAACCTTTGATGACACACACTATTTTTTGTAATGAGCACAATACATTGTGTCATAGTGTAAACTTGACCAAAATGCGAATAAATTGGTTGTATGGTGTGTAAAACTGTATAAAATTAAATGAAAAATACACTTAAATGTATTTGCATAGCATAGTAAAGTACAATGATGAAATCTTTAATAATAGGTTTAGAAATATAACATTGCCTGAAAGGGTGTATTTAGCATGTTTATAGCTTTTCTCATATACATTCTTTTTAAAAGTATGGACATAAAAACTGCAATTTACCCCTACGTTCTATTATTTGCCATGAGGGCCATATTATTTTCAAAATCAAAAATCCATACAATAGTTTGTAGCACTAATGTTCATAAACAACTGTACCAAGGATGATAAAATTGGATGCTTGGTGTTTGCCAAGTTAACAATTTTGTTATAATAACAGGTATATTTTATACAAATTTGTAGTAATTTCTATGTCAGGTTTTAAAAATCTATGCATTTAGAGAATTTTTCCTATAATCTATACAAATTTGTTAAAATTGAAACCCAATTATTTCAAAAATAAGCCCCATGACCTATTGTTTTTATTGTTTATTTTCAAAGCTCATACGCCAATTTACTGTAAAAGTTTGAAAAAGATCCTAGGTCAAATTTTAAGACCCCCCAGCCTCCTTAATTGTTAGAGAGCACTAGAAAAGCAACACAGAATACGTAATGCATATATACATGTACAATGTATGTATGGTGGTTATACTGACAATGTCAGCATAGTTTCTAAGAAAAGTATAAGGTTACACTAGAATTGAATAAATTTGTCCATAAAACCAATACTTTACACAGAATTTGTTATGAAAAACAGTCGACCATTTTCTCTACCTACAATCTGGGGGTCACTGATGTCTTCTATCCGAACAACTCTCTGCTGCACTTGGTAATCCGCAACATTCCAAAATCCATTGTCACAACGTGTATTGCCAAACATGTCCAGTAGAACCCAAACATTCAGCTTCCCTCTCCAAGTATGTTCATAAATCTTGTTTATCTTCCCAAACTTAAGATCATCAGTAGGATCACAATTCAATAAATATACATAACAATTACATGACTTCGTACTGCTGTGAGGTGATAACTTAATTGTTCTTCCAGTTTGTCCCTGAGTTCTGTTAAACGACTTAAGTTCAATACCCTCTTTGTCCATTCTTGACACTAAACAAAAATCATATATGTCTGACATTTCCAATAAGATATCTTCTGGTATTTTGAACTTCTTGGCATTACCCTCACTACAGCTAGCTTTGGTGTTTTCTTGATTGTCAATGATCAGTCGCTGCAATTTGCCAACATCTACATCTTCGTCTTTAACTTTTCCTGACATGACCATGTAAACACACCAGTCATAAATCTGAAATGTAAAAGCAAGTTGTTTTAATAACATGAATAATTTGATGAAACTTTGTGTCTTTGAGCCACAGATGGCCTGCCCACTTGTGTCATTTTTATAGTGCCATAGTAATCTGGTGGTGACATATCAATGACCTCCAACAAGTTGTGCCCGAGTTATGAACTTAAACCAAGAACTTGGAAATTTGAAGAAAGAAAAAATAATCCTATATAACTACATTAAAATAGTCAGACTTGGAAAATACTGTTTTTGATCAATTTTCTACATAAATTAAAAACGATGATCTTTTTTATAAGGCAAAAAAATTATATGTATGTTTCTGGTTACCTGACCCTACCTATTTTATCATGCATATCGTAACATTTTTTTTAATAAATGCATACTAACAGCATAAGTTTCCATAATTGTCGACTCTATCTGGTTTCTGTTCAAAGCCTGCCTGGTAATCCAGCTGTTTACACGTTCAAAGGGAAACAGCCATCTACCATAAAGTGGTCCAAAATCAGAAAAGCCCTCTGGTATATGGTGCATCAGATGAGTTGTTATCGTCTAAAATACAATATTGCAGTGTAACTTAAAAATGAAATAAAACAATAAAAAAATAACCAAGTCCAATCAAGGATTAAAACTTCCACACTAGTCAGTCATCAGTTCTTCACAAAGATTTTCACACATCTAGATTTCGCTATGGCAAGCATATTAATTTTTTTAAACAGATTTCAATAACTATGTTTTCAACCACTATGGTCAGATTATTTGAAGTGATAGCTGCAATGTTTTATGATTGATTAAATGGACATTGAACAGAGTATAAATTACATATATATACAGTTTATATATACATTTACATTGTACAATACCTGTAAAGTTAAGGGAAAATCTCTTTCAAGTAAACACATCGTCTCACTGGTCAGCTTAACAATATGGTCCAGTTCTTCAACACAATATGACTCTCTGGTCAGATACTCAATTACTTTGAAAAGCTTGTCGAGTGTTGTCTCCTGTTGTTTTGGAAGTAACCCTCGTAGACACCACAAAGCAGCACCACTCTTTACAAACTGTAAAAAATAAAATGAGTATATTACTTAGATAGTTGGTGCATAAACATATTTCATACATGCATTTTTGTAAAAAAAAAGTTACAAATGTATCTTACAAAGTTTCAAAAGTGACAAGTTTTATCCACAAACGTACACTAAGCCCTTCCTACATGTTGCTGAAGAGAACAATGAGCTAACCATACTTCGTTAAATTGCATGCTTAAACCAATATCTGAAGGATAGGTTATTAATAATAATAAGTGACATGACATTTAAAATCACAGTTCAATAATATGATGTAAATCAGATGTAACTTTGTCAAGTGTTTTATATGGATACATGTTCAACAATTCAAATATATTGTTTACAAGTCTCGGTTCAAAAGAAATAAAAACCAAGCAGCTTGATAACATGATGAAATGTGCTTTTAAAATTACTTTAGTCCTTTTCATAAAATAAAAAAAATCACCTTTAAATCCTATTTGAGGGGTTTAATTAAAGAATGTCATTTAACAAATGGTTCAATGAACAAGTCAAAGACAGAGAAGAAAAATGACCAAAGATAAAACAGTAATGCCATTTTAAATAATTTCCATGATCTTTCACTTTTTTTAATTTTTATTGAATGCATCTATTATTCAACTTTAAATATAATACAAATGCATCCCTTAACATGCTTAAGACACGGTTTTATTTTAATATCTAAAATGTACATACTAAAATTAGCAAAACTGCAAATTTTTATGAATTTTTCAATGGAGTCTCAACTGTATTGTATGCCCTTAAGGTGACATGTTTAACATGGTTAAGCCATATTGGTTGTGTTGTGTTAAAAAAGAATCATGTTTAATACCTGATGTTTTCCGTGCATAGTCCTCAGTGTCCAGGGTTTTGTGAAATGTTTGTCAGGCTGATAATCAAATCCACATGGATAGCTTAGAGATGTGGCTCGCTGGTCAGCAACTTTCAGACCTGGCTTATCAAGTCTCCATGGTGCAGCTGGTAATTCATCAACTTCTGCTTTGTCTAACCTTGGTTTTTTGCAAGATGTACCACTTTCAGGATTTTCAGATTCCAGTGTTCTTTTTTTATGCCATGTTTCCTTAAATCTGTCATACTGTTCTTCCCCATCTCTTACTTTCTTGCTGTCGTCCTTTCCAGTTACTAGGTCAAGTACGTTTCCAATCACATCTGCAATGGTATGCATACCATCTGGCTGCATTTGCTGTCTACGGTCATGGTACTCGAGGCGCATGAAACTGTAGGTTCCTTTTAAACCTGTTTGTCTTTGCAGGATCGATTTTCTGTTCTGGTTTGGGAGACTGTCATACTCTTTTCTGATTTCAGCTTCTTCCTCTCTTGTGTATGATTTAGGTTTTTGACCAGCTTCCTCCCCTTTCAAGGCAAATGCACTCTTTTCCTGCCTGAGGTGATGCTCTGATGGTAAAAATGTCCTATTTTTTATGTGAATAACCTTGTGCAATGACTTGCAGTAACATCCTTCTTCCTTGCAGTAAGGGCATCCTCTCAGTGCAGCCTGGCTAGAAACATGCAAAATCTTGCTGAAAGCAGGAATGTCACAAAGAAATTGTAACAACGCTACCTTTACAGTTGTTGGTGCCCCTTTATAAGCATCATATAGTGTGCATTCTGATAGATCCAGAAGTTCATCTACTAGAACGTCTAAGTATGGGTCAAGGTTCTTTGGTTCTTCTGTTCTGGTACCTGGCACTATACCAACTAACATCATTGGTCCAAGTACATTTCGCACAGCAACTGGCAGATTTATCCAGGTTAATAGAAGTGGCCACATAGACTTTTGGGTCGCCATACTCTTGTGTGGATTCAAACCATCACAAAACAATGCCAGTGGTACTGTATTTGCCTCATCCATTCCCTGGAAAACACCCCCTTCTTTGTACCAAGACTTGTACACATTACCATCAGTGACATCCATCAGTTTCCCATTTGAAATATCTGGCCTGGAGTTTAACAGTTGGCATATGTTTTTACAACCATACATTCTTGCTAATCTTGGTCCAATGGGCATGTATGAAAAAGATTTTCTTGGTATTAATGTGTCAGCTGCCTTGTATCGGGTTTCACCACATTTGCGACATTCACGGTCAAGGGAAAAATCTTCATCAGCTGTCACTCTGTACAACAAACAATCATTTACACAGGCGTCATACTTTGTAGTTGGTACTAACAATGGTTTGATAAGTTGATGGGCCTCTCTGTATGATTCAGGAAGGCAATTTGGTGATGGAAGAACCTTCTTTTCATTTCGAAGACACATACTAAGGGCTGACTTTGACATTCCATTGTTACTGCTGAAGTTTACGAAATGTCGAAAGAGGGAGTCAAGTAGGGTTGATTTACTCCCAGAATAGAGAGGTATTGACAGCTTCTCAGAAACATAATCATCCTGTGTCTCATTGATGATGTAGTTTGGCTTCAAGAAGGCAGACTTCAAAAGTTTGGATTCCAGAGATTTGAAGAATGACTGATGGAGTCTTCTTTGTGTTCTTTCAGGAGCAGCTGAAATAACAAAAAGACATATAAATATATTTTTTTACAAATTCAGAAAAAACATGTACATGTATTTTTCAACCATTAATATAACTGTCTATATTGTATTTTACAGAGAGCCATCAGGAGCATAGGTTCAGCAACAGACAACCGGCAGAGGACTGTGCAACTTTGTAGAGACTTGTTTCCTGAAATAAGGTCCACACCCAGAAGTTCTAAGAAGCTGAATGAAGCCATTAGACGGTCAAAAGCAAACAGACGTCACTACAACCAATTGAAGTATGTTAAAAGCTCTTATTGAATTGAATCAAACGTATCATATCATTTCATTTGCCAAAGTATCGCGATTCAGGATACCTTTAATGAATCACTTCACTTCTATCCAATAGCACATTACAATATACCCGGTATATATAATATCATTCTTCCTCAATCAGCCTAAAGCCTCGACTACATGTTCATTTATGTGCATTATTTTTAGTAGCGTATAATTTTTTTTTGCATTGATCAATAAAATGAATCTAAATATCTTTGAAAATGAAATGTAATATTCTTATATATTGTTTTTATTTCTGTCACAAATCATGTGTAATATGATTTACATGACAAAAAAAAGTTATTATGTTATATATAATTCATGTAATTGATAAGGTGGTCGAGTAACTAATTTCCTTATTTACATGATTTAGAGATTTTGAGTGTACTCATAGAAAAGATGAAATTTTCAGACAAACTTGTCAAAGTAGTAAATTATAGATATCAAAAATTAAAATTACAAATACTAAAAAACGTGGGTATAAATGGTATATCGATATTTCAGGGAGTAACCTCACATCAGTAGCATTTAAATCAAAACATTGGAAGGTCAAATTCCAAAACTGTTGAAAACTAAAAGTACTCAAAACCAAAAAGTTTTAACACTAAAGTCAAAGAAGAATTGATTAGTTTTAAGGTTTTTTTTTGTTTTTTTTTTTTATAAAAATATGATCAAATGTGTCCAGTCTCCTTTAACATTAAATTTTCTTGCAGGGACCAAGCTGAGATGAATGGACAGTCTGTTCGACAGCTAAAGATAGGAAAAAGGTAAGAATTATTTAAAGCTCATGATTCTTAATTTTGATCTACAATTATCCCATTCCCATCTACATACATCATGTACATGTAAAGATGAATATCAAGATACTTTGCTTAATACATTTTTTGTAATTAATACATACTACAGGAAAAATACATGGCTATATACATGATATAGTATCAATATAAACTAAAAATTAAAAAATCTAAAATTGCAATTTCTAGCTACTGTCTGTAAATAACACATTCATTGTAATTGTTGCAAAAAAAGTACCTATTTTTTTTTTTACATGCAACTGGAAATACTTTTAGAGATCAAATGAATACTTTTTAAAATTTAACTGGATCGAACAAATTTTAACTGGATATTTCCAGTCGGTCCGGCCTAATTTCTGAAGACTAAAAAGCAGCTTAGGTGTTTCAGAGAAAAATATTTTTCATCTTATTTTTACTGTACCATGTTTAACATGTGTATTACTATTCGATCCGGCCTAATTTCTGAAGACTAAAAAACAGCTAAGGTGTTTCAGAGAAAAATATTTTTCATCTTATTTTTACTGTACCATGTTCAGATGTTAAACATGTGTATTACTTTTTATACTAAAAATATTCATTTAAACTCATCAAATAACTTCTGCTAAGTTTACATTTTTTTTCCTTGTATGCAGAGCTGGCTCATTTATTTTAAGTTGTTTGTTTGCTTAGCATGAAAGACTACACGTAGCAGTCTATAACATGAAAATCCATCATTTCAGACAAAGTACCTGTATAGCAAATGATACAGACGCTGATGAAGACCTGATTTCCTATGAGAGAGAAGAAATCACAGAAACTGCCTCTACTGCAGAAGTTACTGAAACTGACAGTGCAAATACAATTGTTGTAATAGCTGAAATCCACGAAACTTGGCCAACAAAAGCAAAAAAGAGCAAGTCAACACCAGTCAAACAGAGCAAGTCAACACCAGTGATACAGAGCAAGTCAACACCAGTCAAACAGAGCAAGTCAACACCAGTGATACAGAGAAAGTCAACACCAGTCAAACAGAGCAAGTCAACACCAGTGATACAGAGCAAGTCAACACCAGTGATACAGAGCAAGTCAACACCAGTAAAACAGAGCAAGTCAACACCAGTCAAACAGAGCAAGTCAACACCAGTGATACAGAGAAAGTCAACACCAGTAAAACAGAGCAAGTCAACACCAGTGATACATAGCAAGTCAACTCCAGTCAAACAGAGCAAGTCAACACCAGTGATACAGAGCAAGTCAACACCAGTCAAACAGAGCAAGTCAACACCAGTGATACAGAGCAAGTCAACACCAGTAAAACAGAGCAAGTCAACACCATTGATACAGAGCAAGTCAACACCAGTAAAACAGAGCAAGTCAACACCAGTGATACAGAGCAAGTCAACACCAGTCAAACAGAGCAAGTCAACTCCAGTGAAACACATTGCAGACTCTGACAGCGAGTGGTCAGATGAAGACACTAACAGAACACTAATCTACTACTGCCAGCACCACTGATCGACTCATCTGTTAACCTTGTGTGACAAAGACATTCTGTTCCAAGACATATTTAATACATTCTTGCAAATGTACATGTATGTAAATAAATTTGTTTTTATTTTTGAAATATAAGGAAGATTGGTGTTTTTTTTAAGATTTGTGTCAGATTATTGAAGCATGAATTTAAAACACACAGTTTTGACAATGAATAGGAATTTAAATTTTTATGAAGAAACAATCATTAGTTATAATCTTTAGTGTCAAAATGTTGTAAGATGTAAGGATTAGTATATATTGACAAGAGTTATCTCCATTAGTTTGGATTTCATATCTATGCATTTTAACCACATTTTATATTTCAAATTACTGTCAGTTTGAGTTATTGTGTCATTTAAAGCATTTGGAACACTGTAATGAAGTCAAACTGTGTGTTTTTCAATGATGATTCATTCATCTATTAATACAGAGAATAGCACTTAATGATAATCACATTTTGTATACTTTTGTACCTATGTACACATTATATCATGTTTATGTAGGCCACATTATAATTTAAATTCTGTATTGCGGGAAATTTTCGCTATTTGCAAATTCTCAATTGCATGCCAAATGACCAAGTTGTTATTTACGCAGACTTTTATTTTTGCAATTAAATAATATTCTCAATACAAATTAATATTGATTCTATATTACACAGGTTCTAAATTTCATGACAGAATAATGGTCGCAAATTTTGGGAAAATTACAACCTCACGAAAATTTCCCACAGTACAGAACTAATACATGTTTACAAGCATAAAGAAAGGGTGTGATAAGATTTTTTTTAGCACATACATAGCTACGACAGAAACATTTAAGACAACAATGTACGTTTGTAAATAATTGGTCAATTCTTATAAAAAAATTAAAGTGTTCATTTATTAAGTAAATATTTTTTTTTAATGTTTCATTTATCTTTTGTTCTTTTGCACATGTTGCAAAATTGAAAGATTTTTACTTTCCAGTTAACATTATTTTAGAATTCAAGACTTTTCTGTTAACAAATTTAGATGCTTCAGACAAAATTGAAGAACACCAGGCAATTTCAACTTTTCATTATTTCTACAATCTAGATATACTTACTACTTGCTCTCAAAAAACTTCCAATGTCTATGTCCATAACTTGTTTTAAAGTACATGTATCACCATTCAGTCTGTAAAATAAAAGAATAAAAAGGTCTTTGTTATTTTAATAAATACTTCCACATATGTAACTTAGTTGACAACAGTAAACTACAAAAATCAGGCCACAAGTAGTGACTGCCGCACTCCCCACCCATAAAAAATTAACAAACAAACAAAAATCAAAAACAAGCGTGTCCACTAAAAGTATGTCTCAACTGTCGGCAACATCACAAAACTCATTTAAGGTCTAGCTGGGCCTTAAGTTCTCTAGATAAGGATAGTTAATGTCATGGTCATTTGACAGGTGACAGAATGCCATTAACCCACAACAGAAGCAATGAAACATACAAGTTATTGAGAAACATTGAAAAAAGATACATGTTCAAGTTCACAAAAGTCCATTCAACCATAATAAAAAGCTTCGCCGAGCGCAGCATGATACGACCGCAACATGTTGAACCCTGTACATTTTAGGCCCAATATGGATAGTCTATTGCTCTGGCCACATGCAGCCCATGGTGGACTGACAAAGGTTTTTGACACATGTTTCTGAGATGGACTTTCGACCCAGGGGGTAAAAATATGAATTTTCAATTTTGTATTCTACTCTTGAAAACAATAATGTTTGGGTAAAAAAATCGAACCAGAAATAAAAAATTCAAAATCCAACCTCAAATAAAAAAGATTTGATTTTGGCCCCTAATTACCTAATAGGGGGAAAAGGGGGGGGTGCAAAAATTATTTCTCAATTTTGTATCGGCCATTTGACAAGAACAAACATTCATAAAAAATTTCAAAATCGGATCACAAGTAAACAAGTTTTGATTTTGATCCCTTGTGGCCCCTAATAACCTAAAAGGGGGTTTGCAAAAATTATTTTAAATTATATATCTGCTATTTGACAAGAACAAACATGCATAAAAAATATTCAAAATCAGACCTCAAATAAATAAGTTTTGATTTGGCCCCTTTGGGCCCCTAATTACATAACGGGGAAAAAAGGGGGGGGGGGCGTAAAAATTCATCAGGTTCATTCTTTTATTGTAAGAATCATTCTTGACAAATTTCACAGAAAAAGGCCAACTAGGACCAAAGTTATGGTTGAAACAAATAAAATATTTGAATTTTTTGCTCCTATTGGGCCCCTAATTTCGAAACAAAAAAAGGGGGAACCCCCAAAATCAATCCCATTCATCCTTTTATGGTAAGGAACATTATTGCCAAATTACAAACCAATGGAATAACTAAAACTAAAGTTATTGTGGCAACAAACATTAAAATAGCATTTTTAGCCCCTTTTTGGCCCCTAATTTTGAAACAGAAAATGGGGGAATCCCCAAAATCAATCCCATTCATCCTTTAATGGTAAGGAACATCATGGTCAAATTTCAAAGCAATCGGATAACATGAACTTAAGTTATTGTGGGAACACTTAAAATCCGGACAACGACGCAGACGACGACGACAGCATCATACCATTATACGTCCACAATTTTTTTGCCGTTGCATAAAAATCTGGTCAAAGTCACATTACATGTTGACAGATGTGCAGACAAAAACATTTAAGTTCATAGAGTTGCTGAACCATGAAATTGGGTCAGGGTCAAACAACATGGGTCAGTTGTGTAGACCATAACACCAACTGTCTGTATCAAAATACCAGAATTCTGATGTCTAGCTACGTATATACTTTCACTTAATTATAGTTCATTTGGCTTCCATAAATCAACGAAAAATGGCTTGTAAAATTTTGTCTTGCAAAATAATTAAACTATTTTTCCATCTTGTAACTTTTTAAAGGCATACGAACTCCCACGAAAAAAAATCAGAATTTTTTCATGATAAATAAAAATATTTTTCATAGACTTTTATGGAAAAAAATGGAACAGAAATTTACAGAATTCCTCGGGAGTACAACACGGTGACCAGGAAGAGCATTTGCTTGATATTCTTTTAAAAAACCATTGTTAAGCTAGTTGGTCATTCAATCTCTTTTTGTTGGTCCTTTCAATTATGTTCAGGTAGACCAATTATCTGGCTGTTCCATCAAATAAACACACATTTCTATGTTTTAATGAGATTTGAAAATTATTTACCATTAGACAATATGGAAAACTTTTTTGTTTGAGAAGATAAAATATTGTTTCTTGTTGTCAGAGTTTGTATAATATTAAACAAGAGTTAACACTAAAGTATGTCTCGCCTGGTGTCACCATCAGAAACAATTATTCTTCCACTATATTTTGAATTTACATGGATTTTCAGTTTCTGAGATCAAAAGATGTTTATAGAACTTAAACATTGCAAATATATGCAATAGAAATAATCAAAGTCACTCAACCAGAAAATCAAGGTCAAGGTCAAAAGATGTGGATGCAACTGTGCTAAGCTACTACTGGGGCATATGCATACCAAGTTTTATCAACCCAGGACCTATAGTTCTTGAGATATGGAGGTGCTCATAAAACTTTTCCAAAAAGTTAACGCCGCCGTCGCCTCCGCCGCCGGTAAAGTAACACCTATGTCCCGCTCTGCTTCGCAGGCGAGACAAAAATTGATTTGTTTTTCAAATAGGACTTTTTTTCAAAAGACAAAAAAATTAAAAAGATTTTTTTGTTGATTTATAGAACTCAAATGGACTTATTCACAGAAGTATTTTGGCCCTCAAAAAACAATCTATGTTCACATATATTATAAGTTGCAGGTGAGACAAAAAAAAAACTGTTTGTTGTAATGTCTTGCTTGTCACCCATGGTGGACTTACAAAGATTTTGGACACATGCATCCTGAGATGGACTTCAAAATGCATATTTGACACATATATATATACATCCTGTGTAGTGTGATGGATTTTAAAATGCATTATGCATATTTGACACACATATAAACACATGTATTTACATCAATGTCGAATCGAAAAAGTCTTATCTATATATATTAATTGCATGGTATTTCAAATCTGATTCAAAAATAGAAATGTTGATTTTATGGGAATGGCCAATTTTTAGCCATCTGTAGCAATGTAACTTAGCAATACATGTGTATATCAAAACAATTGACACATTTAGTGGACAGAATTTAAAGAGCAAGCCAATGGAAACAGAATTTTCAAAATTGAATGAATAATAAACATTCTACAACAATTTTGTCATTACACCTTTTGGCCCTCTTTTCTAAAACAGTATGGGCCACGTGCACAGATCTCAAATACATGTACAATACCAACCTTCATAATGTATACTGGATATACAACATGTACATTTTTTTTTGTACAATGAAATCATAAAACTTAGAAAGAAAAGTTTTTTAATGTCTGACTTCTTTTAATGATTTTACATATTTCAACTGGAACAAAACTCAAACTTGACCTGTAACTCATCATGGTAGACTCACATACCAAAAATCTTTTGAATATACATGTGTATGCAAGGATGTCTAAAACTAAAAAATGTGTCTAAGAGCCACAGGATGGTCCTCCCGTTCTTGAAATATCATTGACCCTCAATGTGTATTACCTGGGATATGGACCTTTACCCAAGACACATCTAGTGATGAAATATCATTGACCCCAACATCTAGTATCCAAGTTATGAACCTTAACCAAGAACTGAACAAAAGTCATTAATGCATAAACTATAGATCACAGTGACCTAATTTTTATTGGGTGGTGCCAAAGTCATTCATGCGTAAAAATATAGGTCACAGTGACCTAATTAATAGTGGGTGGTGTCACCTTACCTATAACACATCTAATAGTGAAATATCATTGACCCCCAACATCTAGTATCCAAGTTATGGACCTTAAACAAGAACTGAACCAAAGTCGTTCACACATAAATTATAGGTCACAGTGACCTAATTTCTAGTGGGTCTAGATGACTATATGTCCAATCCTAATACGTGGTTGGGCCATAAAAAGTGCGGAAAACTAAAGTGTGACGGACGGAAGGACGGACAAACAGAATGAAAAACTATATGCCCCCCAACTTTGTTGGCAGGGCATAATTATGGTGTTGAACCTAACTGATATGATATTTATTGAATGATTATACCTGTAATTATCAAATTACTTTTAGCATGTTTAGTAGTCCTACTTAACTAATATGATATTTATTGAATGATTATACATGTTATTATCAAATTACTTTTAGCATGTTTAGTAGTCCTACTTAACTAATTGTTTTATAACCCTTTTAAATTTATGAAATCTTTATTCTATTTAGGTAATGAAATTATTTGTTTATTCAATAAATTATCCCTGTAATATATGACCATGCCCCCACAGCAGGGAGCTGTTAATTGTAAACAGGTCCACAAAATACCCTCTGGCATGCATGCTCAGTGGGAAACATTTACCTTCCAGGCGAGTTGTTAATTCAATTCATATACACGAGAGTTGGAATGAACAAAATGTAATTAATAATGGACATATCTTGTCAATTAATGTTAAAAATATGATAATACCTGAAATAATTACTTCGATTTTATTTAAGTTATGTTATGTTCACAATTAAATTAAAAAAAAACACGAAAATATGAATGAATTTTATTAACATGATTAACTAAACTGACAATAGCAATCTAATTTCATTTAATAGGACAATTTCAGGCTGTCAAGCCACTTTTTTTAATTCCTATATATAGAAAATGTAACAGTGCAACATATATCAAAACCATTAAAACATTTTGTTGACAAAATTTAATGATGAATTCAATAAAAAAAGAATGAATAATATACATTATACAACAGTTTTGTCAAGACACCCGTTTTAGCCCTTTTTTTAAAACGGTATGGGCCACAATCCCCAAATACAATACCAACCTTCTTTTAGCTGTACTAAACATCATATCAAAATTTCATAACATTTACTAAAGTTATCGCACAGAAACCAAAGTGTCCACAGACAACAACAACAACAACAACGACGACATTGCCATAACATTATAGGATTGCAAAAAATTTGCGGTCGTATAAAAACTATTCACAAACGAGATGAAACATCAGAAGAATACATCCTTAACACACACTGTGAATTTTTCTGAGTGTGTATACATGTGTACATGTACATTGTGTCTAATTATAGTTTATACTCATCTTTGTCTTGTATACAAGATACAAGATTTTTATTAGCAAATCATTGCGCCCAATATTGAGCATATAATCACAAATCATGTTAAATATAAATTTAAATATGTACAGTCATTGGACAAAAATCATGAGTTCCCACTGCAAAAAAGTCCCTACATGTATATATTCAACTAAAATCGTAATTTTTCAAAAAATTATTGTCACCAAAGTATTGGACTGATTTTGATGAAATAAATTGCATAAGATGTAGATTCCTTTGATTTTTAATTGTTTATTTGGTCACATTTGTATCTACAGTCATCGTTTATATCTCACGAGGTAAACACAAAATAAAAAAGAACTTCGAAATTTGCTATATTAACATAACTGAAATAAAACCATCAAAAAAAGTATTTGTTTTATACCCGTTGCTTTCAGAAAACAAAATATAGTAAATTACCCGCAAAATAAATTATCAATTTTCAGATATTTCTGCATTTTTCGCAATTTATTTTATCGAAATAAGTCCATTACTTTTGCCACAATAATTTGTTGAAAATTTCTGTTTTTAGTTGAATATATAGGGACTGTTTTGCAGTGGGAACTCATTTTTGTCCAACGACTGTACATTAAAACAAAGTTAAATGTAAGCGAAATAAGTAAACTTTAAACATTTGTATGATTGGGAAAATTATAATTAAAGAATAATCTCAATAGTAATGAAAATGATATAATAAAACGATTGTGTTAATTAAATAAGGTATTTAAACTAAAGGGGAAATAGAAAGAAACAAACAACAATTTTTGTTAGCCCCATGACATATTTCTTGAGGAAACACACTGATCCTATATTAATGTCAGATAATGAAAGGTTAATGTTATTTTAAGTAATAGTTTTATTGAATCTTCATCTTCTGCTGACATGAGCCAAATAAATTTATTTTTGTTTGAGAGATTTTCAAAATTTTTATATTTTTTTTATATTAAAGCAAATAAATCTTTACGTTCATTTTCATAGATGTTACATGTACATACGGTAAAAAAGTGTAATTCATCTTCTACAAGATTTGTATATAATTGAACATTTCTAAATATTGTTATGGCATATAACATAACACTTCATAGGCTAGAGACAATTAACATGATTAACAGCTGTTTGAGTGTATAATATATAAGCACTATATATGTTGTGTGTGTTGCTGCACGAACTTTTTTAATGAGTGTTGGCCTAGATCCTGTATACTATGATCTACAATGGGTTATGGGTTAGTAGATCGATAACTACCAGTGCTTGATAATTTGGTTTAAATCAAACATTTTTGACATTATTGCAATATTTTTTGTTTCTTTAGTTGGGAATACATTAGCTACAATAATGTAGCTCCTTTGACATCTTTGATTAGGTGGAGCTACAATGCGGTCCCAACACTCGTAATGGAGCAAATCAAATTTCTTTCTCCAACGCAAACAAAGCTGCAAGATGGTTCGAAAATACCAATAACACTCTGAATAACAGTGAAATAATAAAAATTTTGGTCGAAAGTCATGGGTAAATACAAATTTGATAGAAAACCAACATTTTCAAAATTCTGATCCTGAACTTCATTTTAAAGTTCAGGATCAAGATCCTTAAAAAATGATTTTTTATGATAATCTTTTAAACTGTGCTTATTGTCGGAAAATTTAAACTGAATTCGTCATTAAATTACTATAAGGCCAAACAAAAAAGTATGTGTGTTTACTGTCACATGCTGAAAAAAATTAGGGTCGGTAGGTAGGAAATTATTTTTTTTTTTATATTTTTTTTTTACCTTGAGTCTATGGGGGCAGCTTTGTAACTTTAACAGTGCTTAATGGAAAATGCTCAAAAAAACTTTAGGGTAGGGGGGTAAAAATTAGGTAGGGTCGGGTGACAGTAAACTCACCTACTTTTTTTTTGGCCCAAGCAATATTTTAATACCAAATTTGACGTTTAATGGATTGAATTGCGCCGGTGTGATTTCACTTTCGGCGTTGCTCCGTTACAAGCGATGGGACCGCATTGTAGCTCCGTCTAATCAAAAATGTCAAAGGAGCTACATGTACATTATTGTAGCTAGGAATACATAAAATCTACACAAATGACAGAAAAAAGCACAAGAAAAAGCTCTATGTGGTCGTACAATAGACGTCCATAAAATTTAACCAGTAATTGGGATTACCGTGTGACATGCGGCATACACACATCACCCTTCAAAATGGTGCATTGAGTGTCTTGTGTACCGCACCATGGCCACACATTGCATTTCCATGTAAGCTTGGGTAATTTCCAAACTCCCCCTAGATAATTACGACATTGAGGGGATTTTTTAAAAAGTTTAATTGAGCTGGTATCCTTTTTTTCGTCACGAAGTTTTTACAACTTTTTGGGGGTATGTTTTGAGTCAGGGAATGAAACGCATTTGTAAATATCAGACTTTCTCGGCATTTTTTGCCTTTCACAAAATGAGCCAAAAACTACTAAAATTGAAAGAAACCTGGGAACATCTTTTAAAAAGTGCAAAGCCGGGAAAATATGAATCAGTATTGATATTGCCACCTAAAAGAAATGAAATACAGAGTTAAGAAATTGAAAATGGCCCAAAGCAAAAACAAGTGTGGCCACTAAAAGTATGTCTCGCCTGCTGGCACCATCGCTAAAATCAACTACCTAAGCTTTCATTTCTTGATATAAACACAAAAAGTGTCAGTATACCTTATAACAGATGCCTAGTTATTATACTATTCAAGCAATCCATTGTCCACACAAGTATTACAAAAAGTTTTCTGTCTGAAAAAAGACCTAAGTTCACAGAGTCACTGGAGCGTAAAAATGGGGTCATGGTCACAAGGCATGGTGACAGTTGTGTTGTCCATAACCGCAACTGTCTGTTTACCCAATATCAGATGCCTAGCTATTATAACTTTCCAGCAATTCATCTTCCATAAAAGTCTTACAAAAAAGTTTTTCGGCCTGAAAAACACCTAAGTTCACAGAGTCACTGGAGCGTGAAAATGGGGTCAGGGTCACACGGCATGGTGACAGTTGCATGGACCATAACCTAAACTGTCTGTATACCAAATATCAGATGCCTAGCTATTATACTTTTCAAGCAATTCATCGTCGACAAAAGTCTTACAAAAAAGTTTACGACCTGAAAAAAGACCTAAGTTCACAGAGTCACTGGAGCATGAAAATGGGGTCAGGGTCAAACGGCATGGGGACAGTTGCGTAGACCATAACCTGAACTGTCTGTATTCGAAATATCAGATGCCTAGCTATTATACTTTTCAAGCGATTCATCGTCCACAAAAGTCTTACAAAAAAGTTTACGGCCTGAAAAAAGACCTACATGTAAGTTTACAGTCACTGGAGCGTGAAAATGGGGTCAGGGTCAAACGGCATGGTCACAGTTGCGTAGACCATAACCTGAACTGTCTGTATATCAAATATCAGATGCCTAGCTATTATACTTTTCAAGCAATTCATTGTCCACAAAAGTCTTACAAAAAAGTTTACGACGCCGCCTCCGCCGCCGGAAAGTAATACCTATGTCTCGCCTTCCGCCACTATTCGTCGCAGGCGAGACAAAAACCCTTAATTTTGCTAAACCCACAAACCAAATCACCCCTACTGAAAATGATAATGACAAGGCTGCAAATGAAGTTGATTCTAACCTGATTTTCATTGACATAGTTATGAGTTAATAGATGTTTATTACAATATTGGTCTTATATCATAGCTTGATTAATTAAACTCTTTTACTTTTAGGTTATTATTAAAAAATGTCCCATACATGTAGATTTATATTAATGGCCTATTGAATTGAAATGACTTGGGGACATAGTCCCATCTAAAAAAAAATAATCCCAATCACTGTTTAACCATGGAAATACTGTGAAATGGCAGAGTAGTTAATGCACCCCTGAACCTCGGTAGCAGTTGGTCGGAATGATTATTTATTCCATTTCTACAACAAAGAAGTGTAAAACTTCTAACACAAGTGTTTGAAAAGTTTGCATATTTCAAATGGACTGTCTGTGGTTCGATTATTGAGCACTGGTAGGGTAACATAGCAATTTTGGCTAAAAGACTTGCAAATGGGGCGCGCCGGCCATATTAGAACAATCATAGACCTGTATTACACTGTATAAATATGTTTAATATTCAGGTCTATGCCATGTTGAAAATTCTTCTGTGCTTATTTTGTCACAAAAATGACTGACAAAGAGGTTTAAAACAGGCTTCAATGGAAAATTTTGCATAAATGAGTAAATTCCTGTTGCGGATCCAGAAATTTTCAAACGGAAAAAAACCCTTCTGAGACCTCTTGTTTCATACAGTTCCTAACCAAATTTTTTGGTTAAACCGGGGGGGGGGGGCGGGGGGGGTGGTTGTGCGCCCGGTACGCCAGTCCTTGATCCGCCTTTGATTTCAGGAAATGTTATAAAAGTTATCAAGCACTGTCTATTACAAGGAGAAGGTGAACATGGTGAAGGCCACAACCATGAAATGTAAGAAATCAAAATAATCTTTGCATAAATCATATAACAAAATTAATGTCCGTGTAATCTCAAATATTTCAGTGTATAAACCTCACAAAACTGAAAGATCAACGATTTCAGCATGTCGCGTGACCTTCACGTCTCCAACAACTTTCAAAAGCTATTTCCCAGCTTAGTTCATTGGTCGCAGCGCCATTGTAGGATAAGGCGATAATATACCCTAATCCTATGTATAAATATATTAATAAATACTCACTAGATAGCCGATATTATTGCATATCCAAAAGAATAAACACTTGCTGATTTAAAGTTACTTCTCCAGACTCCCGCCAAAATTCAACTACTGGTTCCTAATGATAGACACTAACCGTAACGGTTGCTACTATGATTCCGGGATACAGTGTGACGGATAGTTCGTCCCTAATAACCGCATCTCTCGTTCCTAACATGGATATCATGGGGTATAGAGGATGGGCAATTTAGCTTCATGCGGGGGAGATACAACTCTAATAAAAACCTGCAGAACCTAATCAAGGAAATAAATTATTCACGGCTGTATCACTCCCCTTTGGCTTTGGACAGGGAAAAAAACGACATGGGGTTTACCGGAATGCTCATGTTTATTGCGTAATGCACGGAACTTTTGAGTTTGGGGGAATGGGATTTGTTTTATTAAATTTTATAATTCTAGTCTTTGATTTTTTTAAAATTGTCTGGTCAACACCTTGGTAAAAAATAATTTCAGGCTTCAATTTGGCAATATAAATGTTAACAAAACTTTCTTGCATTGCATGTAGGGGAAAAAAGATCGGGTCCCATGCGAAATCAAATGTTTCGTGCTGAAAAAAAGAAATTCTAACTGTCAAAACCGCAAAAACCTGCGTATTCGTCGTAAATATTTAGATTTGTCTTCAATTTTAAAGATACACAGCCGCTTTGTTCATTTCAAGCAGAAATTACCGGCAATAATGTATCTGTATATTAACTTGCATCACAATGAAATTATAACTGATTATAAATTAGAGCTTAAAGTATTTGTGTTGCGATGTAGCTTCCGATTCTTACAAATCAGATATTTACATTTTGTATTAAGCTTCTCTATTTCTATGATTTCAATCAAACTCGCACTCACGTTTTACTGTCCATCCATAATAAAATTAATTTGACTTTTCTAATCGAAGGGAAATAACTCCAACTTTTTATTCAAGCTGGACAAGTCTGAAAGATAACTGAACAGGACTGAACAAGAAAATTCACCTAATGACTGAACAGATCTGACATGGACTGAACGAGTCTGAACAAGTTCCCATTCATATTGTCTGATTTTGTCTTCAGGGGACTGAACAAGACTGAACCGGGAAAGTTGATTTTGATCTGAAAAACGACTGAAAATCTGAAATAATCTGAACCAGAAAAAAATGGACTGAAATGGCCGTATCAGAAAAATAATAGGTTCCTAGTGAGCGCAACTCCAAAATTTTATTACGCTGGCTCAAGAATTGAGCAAATATATCACACAAGATTGCGTATGAATTGTTCTTCATTAAATGAACACCTTTTCCTGCGCAACCTCATTGTTTCTCCCAACTGTATATGTGGACATATAGAGTCAACTGCTCATTTTTTACTTATGTGTAACAGATACAACCATATTAGAGACCATACTATTTTGTCTATAAACTTCAATATTTCTGTTAATCTTAATTTGCTTTTATACGGTTCAGAGGGTCTAACGCTTGAACAAAACACTGAAATATTCCTAAAAGTTCAAAAATTCATCAATCAAAGTAAACGCTTCTTGTGATTTTTTTTCTGCATTTCACGCAAATATAAATATAATATAAATTTATTATGAGCGTTAATAATGTTAAAGAGCTGTGTAATTTGGGAAAATTCATATGCAGAGCATTTAAATTAAGGGAAGAACTGTTGTAATTCTAAATTGTATAAATATTATATCACTGCCTTCTGACTTTCATTACTATATTTTGTAAAGACTTTGTTAAAATTGTAATTTTGAATTGTAAACCTATAGTTATTTACTTTGGTAATAAAGATATATATTATGTATTTTCTTCATTTCTTCATTTATTATTTTTCTCTATTCCTTTAAAATTAGTTTAACATTTTCTTTGTTGTTAGAACTATTGTTTCAACATATTCCTTCATGTAGCATGAATAAATTATCATACATGTCATAGTTGTTTTCTTTTCAATTACGGGAGACGGACTTGACATAAGCTATTTATAGCTTGTTTCCGAATCCTTTTGCTTATATAGTTAGTTAGTTATTGCTTTACTCCCAAGCAGCACGATTTCGGCTATATCCGGGAGATGAACATGCAAGTGGTGATACAATGAACATGAAATGATGATGAAGTGGATGAAATGGGGACACAAGGCCAATCGGGAAGGACAGTTTTGACTGCCACTGGAAAAAAAGGAGTGATGGGTAGGGACGGGAAATTTTGCCTTCTGCATGGGGATCCTACGGGTCCTACTCTTACCGAGACCTGCAGCAGGGTTCTTTAACGTGCGAGGAACGTGACAATTTTCCCAACACGGTGCACCACTATGGTTTGCGGTCAGGTTTTCCGCATTATCGCCTGTCAGATGTCCGGGCTGCCCCATTCAACCACCTGGGGCACACATCCCAGTCGCTTTGTGGGCAAAGCGGCCTGGCCCGATGTCAGGTTTCTGAGCGCTCTTTAGTGGACTTTTACCGACAAGCTTAGCGCTGCTGCGGGCCTATTCGCCACCCGTATGTATGTATGTATGTTACTGTTATATGTCTTCAGTTTTTAAAATAAAATATGTTTAAACTAAATAAAGGACTGAATGAATGACTTATGAGTATGAGAAAATGAGGATCCCCGGGCTGTCTTACGCTTCAAGTGAGTGAGTGAGTGAGTTGGTGTTTTACGCCCGTGCAACGCTATATAGGTTATCTACAGGCGATGAACATGAAAAGGATGATAAAATGAACATGAAATGATGATGATAAATGAAATATGGAGATGGGGTGGGAAACAAAGGACCGGTAAATTTTGAAGAACCAATGGAAAAAGGGGAGAGGTGGGTAGGGGCGGAAAATTTAGCCTATGTGGTGCACTACTGGGCGGTCCACAAAGGGGTCTTTTACGTGCATGAAGCGTGGCACTCTCCACACACGTTGGCCCACTATGGTCGGCGGTCAGGGTTTCCGTATTATAGACCTGACAACCCCCGCGGACGAGGGCTACCCTATTCAGCCACCTAGGGTACACACTTGGTCGCTCTGTGGGCTGAGCACTGACCCGACGTCAGAATCCCAAGACCCTTAGTCGCCTCTTACGACAAGCTAGGCTCTGTGCACAGCCAGGTAAAAAAAAGAAATTGGTCAAACCCATAGAAAATGCTGAGAAAAAAAAAGAGTACATAAAAAACCGAGAGAGGGTGTACCTGTCAAAATGGAAGGATTGGCGGCCGTGGCTGTCTTACAATCAAGAAAATAAAATGATGTATTGTTTAGTCTGCAAGGATATGAATGCAGACTATAATGTTGTTAAGGGTTGTCCAAATTAAAAATTAGAGGCTGTGAAGCAGCATATGAGCTGTCCAATCTGCATTGTTGGAACTCTAAAAAGTGGCAGGTGAAAAATAGTACCACATGCAGTAGTGTAGAATCTTCCACAAGCAACACTGATTCAAAACAAGATTGCACTAAATCTGAACAGAAAAATGTTTACAATTTGATTATCATCCTCGGAAACCCAGGGTTTCTTCTCTCGCTTACTCATTCATCACGATGAACGAGTAGGCGAGAGAAGAGCCCCTGGGTTTCCAAGGATGTTTGATTATATGCTTTATGAAAAACCCCATGATTTGAATTCTGGTAACTTAAAGATCATTCAAGTTCGGTAGTTTTATTATTAGCTTTATTTTATTACATTTCATTTTTATTTGGGCCTGTAAAATTTCATTTGGGCCTGTAAGTTTGAAAAAGTGTAGGCCCAAATGGTTTGTGGTGTAAAAATTATGTCAAAGACTGTTGAATATGGAATTTCTAATATCAAGGGTAATAAATTTGATTATTTTGATTGCGAGGCTTGTCGAGAGATTAAAATAAAATTTATTTCCCGAGAAACTGATTGATTGATTGATTGTTGGATGCTTTATGTCCCGTCGGCGATATTGCAGCCATCATCGGGACATAAACAAGTTGATATAATTATGTTAATAACATGTTAATTTAAAACAAAGTCAAAAGACCGTAGATAAAACAAAAAGTATGCTAGGAAAATAAATAGATAAAATAATCATAAAAAAAATAACACACTAAAACAATAAAACCATTTAAAGCAATAGAAAAACAAAGAACTTAACAAAAATAAGCTGAATATTATGACAACAAATTAACTTTCAAATGGTGATAACAAAAACTATAATTTTGAATACTGACCGATTTCTTTTAAAAAGGATAAAATGGCATCGGCTGGGGTGCCGCTAAACAAATCGTGCATGGATGCACAGTTAAAATACTTCATGCGAATTGGAGCAAGATCAACACAGTCGAGGAGAACATGCCTCAAGGAATACCGTGCGTCACAAGGGATACACATCGGGACCTCCTTCTCTTGTGTCATCAGGTAGCCATGGGTGACTCTAGAATGTCCTATACGACATCTAGTGATGACTACCTGGTCTTGACGGCATCGGAATGAAGCATGATTCTCCCCAAGCTGTTGCTTAAGCTCATGAAGTTTGTTGTGCTCAGCGGCAGCCCAAACCTTGTCCCATAACCTTTTGACATATACTCGGATTGTATTTCTACAATCCGAATAAGGAATAAAACAATTGGACACTGGTTTACGGAGAGCTTCCTTTGCAACCCTGTCCACAACTGAATTCCCATGAATACCAGTGTGACTGGGTACCCATAGGAAAATCAATTCTAAGCCACCTCTGATCAATTGATGAACCATATAAACAATTTTAGAGATTAATGGATTTTTCAATTTGCAGCTCTGAATTGCCAAAAGACAAGAAAGAGAATCGGAACAGATTAAGAATTGAGCGTGCTCAGAAGCATCAATCAATTTGAGCGATAAAATAATGGCTCTCGCTTCAGCTGTAAAAATGGAAGCAGCAGACGGGAGTCGTTGTGTTGACGTGCTATTCCCTGAGACAGCAGCAGCAGCAACACTGTCACCATCTTTAGAACCATCTGTATAAACTGTTAGAAACCCAGGATATCTAGATTTAATTTCGGAATAATCTTGTTGAATAAGCAGGTGATTTGTTTCAGATTTTTTATGTTTACGAAGATCAAAAATAAATTTAGGCTTTAAAAGTTCCTAGGGTGGAACTTTCAAAGGCTTGACAGGTTTTATAGTTTCTATATTAAGTTTAAGATTAGTCAGGTGAGGTTCGATACGAATACCAAAAGGAGGAGTTTTGTTTTCATGTTTTTCATACATATTCCTGAGAGGTGGATTGAAAACACAATCGTGGGCAGGGTTGCTAGGAAAGGCTTTTAATTTGGTGGCATATTGCAAACCGAGTTTAATTCTGCGATGCTTCAGGGATGGCTCATTTGCCTCTGCATACAGGCTCTCAATGGGAGAGGTCCAGTATGCACCGAGGCAAAGTCGCAATCCCTGATGATGAACAGCGTCTAAAATTTGTAAATAAGATTTTTCGCAGACCCATAAATTATTGAACCATAATCCAATTTCGATCTAACAATAGACCTATACAAATTTAAAAGAACTGATTTATCAGCTCCCCAGTCGGTACTAGAAACAACTTTTAAAACATCAAGAGCCTTTAGGCATCTTGATTTTAACATTTTGATATGGGGTAGAAAGGAGAGTTTTCTATCAAAAAGAACGCCAAGAAATTTTGATTCTTCAACTATCTTAATTTTTTTGCCATACAAAAAGAGATCTGGGTCGGGATGAAGTTTTCGTTTCTTACAAAAATGCATAGCAACAGTTTTGCTTTCTGAAATTTTGAAACCATTTTTGGAAGCCCATTTTTCAATCCGTTTTAGGCACAGCTGTAATTGCCTTTCAATGGTATTCATGTTTTTTGCACTGTAGCATATTAAAAAGTCATTAACATATAAAGAACCTTCAATATTGTTTTGAAGGACTTTGGCAATGCTATTTATCTTTATACTAAAGAGAGTGACAGAAAGAATGCTACCCTGAGGTACACCCATTTCTTGGTCAAACTCTTCAGAAAAAGTTTTATTTACTTTAACATTAAAGTGTCTGTCAGAAAGAAAGTCGGCCAAAAAAGTTGGTAACCTTCCTTTCAACCCCATATCAGAAATGTCCTTTAAAATACCATACTTCCATGTGGTGTCATAAGCTTTTTCGAGATCGAAAAAGATAGACACCACATGTTCGTTCTTCGCAAATGCATTTCGAAGAAAAGACTCAAAACGGACCAAATGATCAAGCGTGCTCCTGCCTTGGCGGAATCCACACTGGATATTCAAAATGAGTCCATTGGACTCAAGGAACCAAACGAGCCGATCGTTGATCATGCGTTCTAGAGTCTTACAGACGCAGCTTGTCAAGGCTATCGGACGATAGTTGGAAGCATCTGTGTGATCCTTCCCCGGCTTGGGGATAGGAACGACAGTGGCAAGCTTCCATATTTCAGGCAATTTTCCGTTTATCCATATATCATTCATTAAATTTAGAAGAGTCTTCATCGATATTTCAGGAAGATGTTTTAAAAGTTTATAGTGGATGCTATCAGGGCCACATGCAGTGTCATGGGCTTTACTTAAGGAAGTTTTAGGCTCATCTAAAGAGAAAGGAGAATTATAGATCTCCGAATTGTCGGAGTTAAAGTTCAATTTCGTTTTTTCAGCTGTACGTTTAAATTTTTGGAAGTCAGGTTTGTAATTAGATGAAGATGAATGTTTGGCAAAAGTCTCAGCTAGTTTGTTGGCAATGTCCTTGTCAGATGTTAAAGTGGAATTGCCAACGTTCAGATGTTTTACCGAGGATTTAGAGTTTTTACTTTTGAGTTTTTGTATGAAATTCCAAATTTTATTCATGGGAGTTCGTGAAGTTAAACCAGATACAAAATTTCGCCAGGATGTTCTTCTAGATTGTCGACAAGTTCGTCTAGCCTTCGCCCGAAAAAATTCTAAAATTACTCAAATTTACTTTTGTTTGATGTTTCCCAAATTGTTTTTGAGCTTTATTTCTATCGTCGATAGCCTTGTCACACTCGTCTGTGAACCAAGGTTTATTGAGTTTTTTAGGAGTTGCCGAGGTCTTAGGAATGGTTTCATCAGCTATAGATATAAGAGTTTGATTAAATGTTGTTATTGGTTCTTGGTCCTGATCAAAAAGTTCTGGTCTTAATTTTTCCGAACAAAGTATTGAAAATTTTTGCCAATCGGCCTTCTCTAACTTATAGCGAGGAATTCTTTGTTCAGGTTCACCAAAAAGATCTTTTAATATAATAGGAAAGTGATCACTTCCACAGAGATCATCATGGACTTGCCATGAGAAATCTGTTAAAAGAGAAGGATCACATATTGAGAGATCAATTGATGAGTATGTTCCATTTCCAGAATGTAAAAATGTAGAAGAACCATCATTAAAGATACAAAGAGATTCTTTCGATAAAAAGTCCTCAATCTTTTTACCCTTATCATTCAAGTTGGCACTGCCCCATAATGGGTTGTGGGCATTGAAGTCCCCAACTAACATGTATGGAGCAGGAAGCTGATCCGTTAAATTTTGAAGTTGTGCTAAAGTTAAGTTATCATTAGGTGGTATATAAACTGAACATAGAGTTATTGTTTGATGTAATGAAACTCTAACGGCAACTGCTTGCAGATCGGTAGTTAAAGGAATCGAACTATGGAGAATACGATCCTTAACTAAGATGGAGGATCCGCCAGAAGCTCGTTCTGTATTAGAAAATGTGTTATACATAGAAAAACCCTTCAAGGAAATCTTGTCAGTTTCCTTGAGGTGTGTTTCCTGAAGACAAAAGACAGTTGGATTAAAAGACTGCACTTAAAGTTGTAATTCAAGAAAGTTGGCCTTAAGGCCTCGGCAATTCCATTGAATGATGGTACTCATTTTGGAGTCTGTATGGGATCAGAAAGTCTACCGAGTGATCGCCTACGTCTCCTCTGTGGAGACTGGCTCTGTGAACGGTCGACAGGTGTTTCCAATAGATCCATATCAGACTCCATGTCGTCACCAAGAGAGTCGAAACGATTATGCATATAAATTGCATCTCGTTCGGCCTTCTTTGATCTACGCATTTTAAGCGGTGACGTCTGCTGCGATGAACTCTGGCGTCTTCCTGGCTGTGAGGGTCGCTGCTGTCTATTTCCAGGTTGAGCAGCAGATGACGACCTTGAGGAAGACGATTGACTCTGTTTGGAAGAAAGAGAAATTGATGGGGGTTGAAGATTAGAAGCTTTGGTTGGAGCTCCAAATCCAGTCCAAGACGATTTTCGTGGAATTATAAACAAATCCTCATCGACCATTGAATCATTATTTGGACCTGCTGTTGACTTACGTGGTGGGGGATGATTATCACACAATTCCTTCCAAGGTCTCGCGTATTTGATATTGCTTTTTGGGATATCATCCACGAAACAGTCAGCACCAAACATCCATCCATTGGTGTTGCAAGTAAGGGGCTTAATTTCACCCTCAGGCCAAGTGTACATGGTTTGCCAACCATATGTCCTAGAGGGTTTAGCAGCCTCCGCGTAAGACATGGATGGAGCTGTATCACTCGAGATAGAGACTTGACGACGAGCTTCTTGGTAGGTAATGTTCTTTTCTGCTTTAAGCTTTTGGATTTCTTTTTCACGTAGAAGAGTTTGACATTGTTTTGAAGACGAAAAATGATCACCACTACAGTTAACACATTTTGGATTTTTCGTACAGTTGAAATCCAAGTGGCCTTCCTCAGCGCACTTTACACATTTTTCCTTCCCGTTGCAGGTGGCCTTCCCGTGGCCAAAACGTTGGCATTTAAAACAACGGAGAGGATTGGGAATAAATATGTCTACGGAGACTCTGAAAAGACCCAGATTAATGTGACTTGGTGGAGCTGCGGAATTAAATGTAATAAGGTATGTATTTAATTTAATAATTTTGTTGTCTTCCTTTTTTGTAAACATTTTAACGTGTGAGACACCTTGTGATGAAAGTTCAGAGCATATTTCTTGCTCTGATAAATCAGCAAGGTTTCGGTCTCTATCTCGAATGATACCCTGCGAACGATTCAATGATCGATGAGCTTCAGCGGAAACTGGTACCTCTAAAATGGATGAAATTGTCAAGATGTTTTTTGCTTGTTGTTGTTTGGCACACTCTACTAGGAGGTTACCGGATCGGAGTTTCGTAACCTTGGGAACATCACCTCCGGTAACACCTTTAATTGTTTTGGCAATGACAAAGGGCGAAACCTTTGTCAAAGGACGAGTGGCATCTTTGCTTGAAAGTACAATAAACTTTGGCCAACTATCATTTGTTGTGTTTTGACGTTTTGAAGAAGCTGGTGCATCCTGATCATCACTATCACTACATGAAATATTTCGTTTATACTTTTCACTAGAACTTGTTGCTTGTTTTTTTGGGGAAGCCATGATGAGAGAAGAGAGTTTCACTGCCTTGCTCCCCGCCCGCCATGGAGCGCCAACAAGGGCGATGCTGTTATACAACGGCTCTCCTGTTGAAAGCACCAGGGTTACAAGGACAGCATACTCGCACAGAGTATTCCTTTAGGGAGACAAGCATCGTGCCGGGGGTTACCCGGCGATACAACTCTCCAGAATAACATCCACACGATTGACCCATGAGCCACCGCCTTCTGTAAAGCATAACTGACATCAAGTTATAAATTCTAATATTACGGAAAAAGAGTTTGAAATAAACGAGAAGGTGCTTTACAGGGCTTGGCGTGACCAGCCGATTGATCAGACCGAGCCGAATCTGACCGCCTGTCTAGGAGAAGTAAGGGCCAAAGCCCACATACGTGGACCAGGATCCCGTCCTCCCCCGACACAGGTCGCAACACACGGCAAACATGTTGACCCGTTTAGTCGCTTCTTACGACAAGCTTTACGGGCGGCTGCGGGACTATTCTTTTCACACCCGGTTCCCGCACGGGAATCCCGAGAAACTGGTTGAATGGTTGATAAATCGGATAAAATTTAGATTAATGGTTTTATATGTCGTGTTTTAATTTGTTTGATATTGCATTGAAAAAGCCGAAGACGCTGTATACATGTTTTCAAAGATAATAAAAAATGTACAAACATAATGATTCCGGACTTTTTATTTAAAAGAAGTATTTTTAAAATAAACGTTTCAACTTGAATTAGACCTTTTTTATGCCCGGTAGTCTTTATGTGATACATTATTGTTCCTTGCAGTCTAGTCATCACCATTAGATCTACAAATTGAGTAACACAGCCTGTTATTGGTTCTTTCGGAATGAGAAAGTTTTACCGTTATATATATAACCATCTCCTCCAGCATTGATCATTTGTTTCTTGACTCTTTTTGTATGCGTTACCGATTAATAACCTTTTCAGATGGCGTTACTTTAATTTTCATGCATAACTTTAATTATAAGATTCATGCCTATAAAATTCGGTGTTTTAATATATTTCATATTCTTTTTCCTTCTGGTTTGTGGTCGTGCATTGGCCCTTTTTCGCATGACGTGCATGGGTCTGTGTTGTGGGTGCTGTCTCCTGGGTGGGTCTACACAATTCAATTTGTTTATTTCAATAAGTTCTTGTCCTGATTATGACTGAAATATTGTTGACTGGACATAAAACAAACAACAAACAAACAAACAAAAATTAAAGCACGTGTTTGCACATTATATTCTTAAAAAGAGTAATTTCACTAGAAAAAAGTGCAATTTTATCGTTAATTTTTGTAACATCATTTTGTCCTTAACTTGGAAGATAACTGGAACATTCTATGGAAAAATAGTTTGCATTTTAAGAAAGGGAATGGTTTTAAGCGTTCCGTGAGCCATGGCATTAAAAGTACAATTGAAACGGGTGCAATAAAATGATACTCAAACACACCTCGTTATGTTTTAAATCAGTTGATTCCTTTTCAAAGTGTGTTATTAACCATTTCCATGTGCGTAAATAGCCTTTTCCTCGGTCCATACGGTGTAATATGCAACCCTTTGATAAATTTAAATTCATTATTTCTGTAACAGATTTAGATCTGTGTAAATTATGTATATCCGGGGTTTATAATATGTATAATCTCAATTTGGAACTTAAGAATATTAATTTATGATTATAAATATTGTTATTTTACTTAATGTTCTGTATATTTTATCACAGATAAATATATATTTTTATACTTTTAGAAATTATTTTAGTCATAGGCTTTATACTGCCACATCCCCTCCACAGGCATATGTGTACATTTATGCTTAATTGTTTTTCAGTGTATTGTAACTGGTAATAATCCTTGTACTTTGGATTTATGACCAATAAATTGATTTGATTTGATTTATCATCATCATTTCATGTTCATTTTATCATCCTTTTCATGTTCTTCGCCTGTAAATAACCTATATAGCGTTGCACGGGCGTAGAACACCAACTCACTCACTCACTCAACCTTATTTGGTGGTCTTGCTCTCTTAGCTGCTCTAAGATACTCCTTTAGTTCTTCTGTAGGATCTACATTGTTTGTCTTGTCGATCACAGTGTCTGCAATCATTACACGGGAATCTTGACAGACCATCAACATTACCATGCTGTCTACCCGATCTGAGATGAATATCAAAATCATACGATGATAATTTCTCCAGCCACCTGGTCATATGCCCTATTCCGTAAACACTAGCATCACACTTTAAAAGAAAGGTTTAGACATATCTGGATTTTGGCTTGTTTTCGCAAACTTTATGCTCAAAATTTTCCCAATAGTTCAATTTTGATTATTTATTATTCTAGTTAAATACTTTAAAAAATGGAGGTTTATTAATAAATATTAATGTATGATTCATTAATAATTATTTATTATACCCCCACTCGTAAGAGAGGGGGCTATATTGCAATCACCTTGTCCGTCCGTCTGTCCGTCCGGTTAAATTTCTCTGCTTCTACTGGATGGATTGGTTTCAAATTTGGTACACAGCTTCAGCATGATGAGTTTTACTATGCCTACCCTTTTCCAGGTCAGTCCATCATCTACTTCCTGTTTTCCAAGCTGACTTAGACTTTTTTAGGGGAAAACATTTTGACATGTGAAATTTTTCGTAACAGATTTCTCAGCTTGTACTGGATGGATTAGTTTCAAATTTAATACACAGCTTCAGCATGATGAGTTATACTGTGCCTCCCCTTTCCAGGTCAGTCCATAATCTACTTCCTGTTTTTCGAGCCAACTTAGACTTTTAAGGGTAAAAAATTTGAAAAGTGAAATTTTTCGTAACAGTTTTCTCGGCTTCCACTGGATTGGTTTCAAATTTGGTACACAACTTCAGCATGATTAGCTATACCGTGCCTCCCCTTTCCAGGTCAGTCCATCATCTACTTCCTGTTTTCTGAGCTGACTTAGACTTTTAATGGGTCAAAAATAGACAATTTTTCGTAACAGATTTCTCGGCTTCTAGAGAAGGGATTGATTTCAAATTTGGTATACAGCTTTAGCATGATGAGTTGTACCGTGCCTCCCCTTTCCAGGTCAGTCGGTCATCTACTTCCTGTTTTCTGAATGGCCGAGTGGGGGTATGCTTAGCACGACTTAGTGCAACCCCTTGTTATTGAATTTCAAATATTTATTATTCAATTTTAAATAGTCGTACTTCCCCAAATTATACATTTTTTGAAATATTTTTAATTTTTATAATTGTAGTTTTAAGCTTTTGATTGACATTGGTAACAAACTCGTAGATCACCCCCAGTCTTTTGTAAATACTTTACTTAATCATCGTATGTGACGTCACAAAGATTGTAATATTAAAGCTATTAAAGTGGTTCCCGCAGGGTTAAAAACGACCTGCGACCTGAGGGCTTTTTTAAAGGCGATTTCCGACCTGCACTTCATAAGTTTACAAAAAAAAATCATCAAAATCACTTGAGTGGTCTCAGAGGAGTTGCGCTCACAAAGTGTTCCTCTCACAAAGTGTTCCTATGACCTAAGATGAACATAGTTGATAAAGTCCCATGACTTATCATTTCTTGTATTCTAATAATGGTCTAAATATACAGTTTCTTTGATTTCCAAATTTTTTTTCTAATCTTAGTTTATTCTAAATACAAATGACAACAAAGTTCCAGACAATAAATTTTGCTACGCCTGACGCGCGTTTCGTCTATTCAAGACTCATCAGAGGCGCTCTACCAAAAATATTGAAAATGCCAAACACTATATGATTGACAGCCTGAAACGTCTTTTATATTAAAGCTAGATTATGTCACATATAAAAGGGACATTCAAGAACCTGGGAAGGAATATGATTTTCGAAAAGTTGCCAGGGAAAGGAGAAAAGCGGGTCCTAGACTTGATACAGAGGCAACAATCAATCCAGAACATCTGCCAAAAAAGACAACAAGATTGCTACACGTAGCCAATGTCCCCCGCCGTCGCATTATAGTTAAAAATTTACGAAAATTTGAATAATTGAAATTGCATTGCGATATGATCAACTACATATCATGACAAACCATCCTACAAACTTTCAACAAAATCTGCGCTCACAAAGTGTTCCAATGACCTATAAAATGAACAAAGTCGATAAAGTCCCATAACTCCTAAAAAATGTTGAATCAAAATGGCAGTGCGATATGATCAACTACATATTATGGCAAGCAATCTTACAAAAATTTCATCAAAATCACTTGAGTGGTCTCAGAGGAGTTGCGCTCACAAAGTGTTCCTATGACCTAAGATGAACATAGTTGATAAAGTCCCATGACTTATCATTTCTTATATTCTAATAATGGTCTAAATATACAGTTTCTTTGATTTCCCAATTTTTTTTCTAATGTTAGTTTATTCTAAATACAAATGACAACATAGTTCCAGACAATAAATTTTGCTACGCCTGACGCGCGTTTCGTCTATTCAAGACTCATCAGAGGCGCTCTACCAAAAATATTGAAAATGCCAAACACTATATGATCGACAGCCTGAAACGTCTTTTATATATATATTTTTTTTTCAACAAACAAACATCTTTATTTTGAATCATTTCTTGTTACATCATACATCAGAAGTCCAAGATCCTTCTGATGTTCCCTGTTAATGTTCCACTAATTACCCAGGGTTGTAATTAGTTGCAAAGATAAACATGACATATAAAATACAAAAAGTTAACCATATCAAATCTATTAACATTACCTATAAATAACTGTTTATACAATATTTCAATTTTGCTAGTTTCTTATTTTCTGTAATTTCTTTTCCCTCTATTCGATTGATAAATTCAGTTGAAAATACATTGAAAATATTGACTTGTTTTGTTTTCTGATCCGAAATATAATATGATATGTAAATTGAAAAGCATAAAATGGTGAGAAATAAGTTAAAATAAAAATATTCTTCATCATTGATCTTATATCCAAAAACTAAATGTTTCAAAGTAATTCTAAAATTCATTTTATTCATTTTCAGGATTTCATTTATCTTTTTCCAAAATGTTTCTAAATAAGGACATAAAAGAAAATAATGAAGGTAATCTTCTTCTTGACCACAAAATTTACAATTTCCATCTCTTTCTATTTTCCATTGACATAACAGTTTCTGTGTATGTAAAATATATTGCAACAATTTCCATTTAAAAATCTTAAGTTTATTGTCTTGTAAATAATTGAATATAAAATAAAATAATTGATCCTTATTTATGGCATCTTCTTTATTTAAAATTCTTATCCATTTGTAAATGCCTATAGACTGTTCAACTTTATTGTTTATCAAAGACGTATATAATATTTTATTTGATAATTGTGACACTTTAGCGTATTTATTGCCCCAAATAAAATCCTTTTTTCTGATATTTACTTTTGATTTACACGAGTTTTCTGATTGCAAGATTTGAAGCCATTCTTTTGGAACTGATTTTTTAACAATGTTAAATTCTGCTATCCAGTAAGCCTTATTTTTCAGTTTTTCGAAAACTATTTTTTGTGATATGTTTCCTTTTTCATCTAATATATCATTGATATATACCAAACCACTATTTATCCAATTTTTAAACGTAATACATTTATTCTGGAATTTTATAAAAGAATTGTTCCATAAAATTTGTTTTCTTATTTCGGTAAAAGTCTTTGGTTCTTTTGTTTGTCCCCACCTGTAAGAGTCCAACATTTAACAACTTCCTGGTAAAATTCAGGTAAGATTTGTAAAGACTCATTAGGGCCCCGCAACTTTGTTGCGGACGCCCTATAGTAATCAGTCTGTCCGTCCGTGCGTCCGTCCGTGCGTCCGTCCGTCCGTCCGTAACAAATTCAGTTTTCCGGACTTTTTTTCTAAATGCTTATAGATAATGAACTGATTTTTGGTATGCGAGTTTATCTTGATGAGTTACAGATCAAGTTTGAGTTTCGTGCCAGTCCAAAATATTTTATGGGAGTTATGGCCCTTTGAACTTTGAAAATTCACTAAAATTTCAGTTTTCCGCACTTTTTTTCTAAACGCTTATAGATAATGAACTGATTTTTGGTATGTGAGTTTACCTTGATGAGTTACAGATCAAGATCGAGTTATGTGCCGGTCCACAAATTTTTATGGGAGTTATGGCCCTTTGAACTTAGAAAATTCACTAAAATTTCAGTTTTCCGCACTTTTTTTCTAAACACTTATAGATAATGAATTGATTTTTGGTATGTGAGTTTACCTTGATGAGTTACAGATTAAGTTTGAGTTTCGTGCCGGTCCACAAACTTTTATGGGAGTTATGGCCCTTTGAACTTTGAAAATTCATTAAAATTTCAGTTTTCCGCACTTTTTTTCTAAACGCTTATAGATAATGAACTGATTTTTGGTATGTGAGTTTACCTTGATCAGTTACAGATCAAGTTTGAGTTTCGTGCTGGTCCACAATTTTTTATGGGAGTTATGGCCCTTTGAAATTTGAAAATTCAATAAAATTTTTATGGGAGCTATTGCACTTTGAAGTTAGAAAATCCATTGCAATTTTATTTTCTACACTTTTTTATTGTTCCTTGTAGATAATAAACTGATCAAGTTTAGGTATTCATTTGTTTGACAAATTGTTACCAGTGACTGAAATATGAGGCCGGTAGCGGGGCCCTTGGAGATGGCTATCATCTCCCTGGTATCTAGTTTGATCTAACATCACCATTTTTAGTCTAAAAATTAACCAATCGCTACCAAAATGACTAAAGTATTTTAATGGTATAACCTTCCAGTTTCCAAATTTATCATTAACAAAGCGATTACCCCAAGAAGCTTTTAGTGACATGAAGTAGCTTCTAATGTCAATCATATTTAACCCCCCTTTCTCATGTGTATTTATTAAAACGTTTCGTTTGACTTTGTCCGGTTTATTATCCCATATAAATTTGAAACATGTTGCTTCAATGTCTTTTAAGTAAATATCCGGAACTTTGCACGCGGTTGCTATGAAAGTAAAAATTGGGATGATCAATGTTCTAATAATTAAGATTTTACCTAATATGGTAAGTTTTCGTTTTTGCCATGGCGTTAATAACTTTTTCATCTTTTCTATCTTTCCCTCCCAATTTAATTTTATGCATTCCTCTTTACAATGGCCAAAATAGACTCCCACTGCTTTAACTGGTTTGTCCGTCCAGTTTATATTTGCTACCTTATCCTTACTAGATTTAAGTTTTCCCACCCACAAACCTTCTGTCTTATTTCGATTTAATTTTAATCCAGAGTAAGATCCAAAAAATTAAATCTCATTCATTGCAAGTTCTACATCTTGTTTAGAACTACAAAAAAGAGTTATATCATCTGCCAATTGCGAGATTTTAATAGTATGCGTCTTTTCGTCAATTTTTATATTTATCCCTTTAATATTAACATTGTTTCTTAATCGAGTTGCCATAATTTCTACCGATAAAACAAAAATAAAGCGGATAAAGGACAACCCTGTTGTATTCCCCTAGTATTTTTAAAGATCTCTGAAATCCACCCATTATTCATAACACATGTCTGAATATCACTATAGAGCGTTTTTACCCAGTTTATAAAAGAGGTATTAAAGCCAAAGTGTTTTAACACCGAAAACATGAAACTCCATTCTAATGTATCGAACGCTTTAGAAAAATCAACGAATACTATAGCTCCTTCTATCTTATAAGATTCAGCATAATCTATAACATCTTGTATTTGTCTTAAGTTAAAACCAATGAATCGCCCTTGTATATATCCGGTTTGATCTTCGTTAACTATCTTCGGTAGTACTTTCTTTAAACGTTGTGCAAGAACATATGATAGAAGTTTTAGATCTACATTCAAAAGAGATATTGGGCGATAGTTATCTAAAGAATGTGGATCCCCCTTTTTAAAAATGAGCGACAGGACGCTGGTTCGTTGAGAAAAAGTTAAACGTTGGTCTTCAAAACCTTTGTTTAGTACTTTTACTACAACATTTTTTAAACCATTCCAAAATTTTCTGTAAAACTCAACAGTTAAACCGCTTAACCCTGGTGCTCTGTTTAATTTCATTTAAAAAATTGCATTAGTGCACTCTTCTATTGTGATTTCTCCATCACAAACTTTTTTATCATTATTGTCTAGTATGTTTTCAATCTCGGTCTCTGAGATGTATCGATCACTTTGATCTATATCTGGAGCGTTTGTAGAATATAATTTTTCATAAAAATTCTTTATCTCAATGAGAATATCCCCTTGATCATTTATATCTTCACCATTTTCTCCATGCAATTTGTTAATTGTCTTTTTGATTTGTCTCTGCTTTTCTAGGCCTAAAAAGAAAGCATTGTTTTTCTCCCCAAATTCAACCCATTTCTCCCTTGATCTGATTTGAGCACCTTTAGCTTTTTGTTCATAAATATTGCGGATTTTAGCTTCTAATTGTAAAATTTCATTATCAATGTTACCACAATCATGATTGTTATCCCGCATTTTCAGTTTTTCTGCTAAAGCTTGTTCGAGGAATCGTAAATTCTCTCTTCTTAATTTTGCCTTAGCTCTACAGTATGACATTGTTGCCTCTCTTACATGTATTTTAAATATATCCCATGCGAGACTAATGTTGTTTAAATTTGATTTAAAGCTTTGATCAATCAGCTTATTTATAATTTTTACATATTCTTCATCTTCAAGGATTGAATTATTAAGTTTCCAATAGCCTCCCCCCTTTTCGGACGATCCAGTTCGGAATTTAAAAAACACACTCAAGTGATCCGTTGAATCGATTACCGCCGATTTAATTTAACAACAATCTACCAAAGAAATAAAATCATCTCCGATAAAAATCATGTCTATTCGACTCGCTTGCGTTTTATCATTTCTACGCCACGTAAATTGTTGTACATTTTCATTACATTTTCTCCATATGTCAGTTAGTTTGTTATTTTTGATAAGCGAAATCAAACTACTGACTGGATTCAAATTTTGACTTAATACCCGTGTACTCTTTCGGTCTATTGGTTTAAGTGTTTCATTAAAATCGCCCCCTATAATTGGTATACCAACTCCGTGTTCTAAAATAAAATTGTTGACTTTTTTAAACAAGAGGCTCCCAAGAGCCTGAATCGCTCACCTGAACTACACAGATACATATATTTGTAGATATTATTGTGCTTAACCATATGCGATTTAAATTTATGAAATATCTTGGTTAGTTTTCAAGATATTGGGCTTAATAAGTGCAAATTTGGCAAAAATTAGGAAAAAGAACAATAACTCCCACATCAGCAGTCAGATCTTTTCCGAAATTTCTGGACAGGGAGATCTTAATATGCTGATCACTTTTAATTCTTGCACTATTTTGATATCTGAAACAAGTTTTGAGTTATTAGCAAAAAAATGAAATTTGTTCTATTTTTAGCCATGGTGGCCATGTTTTTTTACGAATCAAAAATCTGAACGATAGAGTTGTAGCATATAAGCTATCAAACAGTGTGCCATGTTAAGATGCAGTTGGTCTTACCGTTTCAGACAAGTCAGGGGAAAAATAATTAACAATGCTAAATAATGACGCTTTAAGGGCCATTACTCCTAATAAAAATGGCTCTACAGCTTTGACCTAATTACATGAATTGTAGATCTTGATGTGCTTAATCATATGCAATTTGAATTTTTGAAATATCTTGTATAGTTTTCAAGATATAGGGCTAAATAAGTAAAAAAAAATGAAATAATCCAGAAAAAGGGCAATAACTCCTATGTCGTTTGTTGGATCTTCTTGAAAATTTCAGAGAAGGTAAATCTTGAGATGCTAATCACTTTTGTCTCCCATCAGAATTTTGATATCTGTTACTGTTTTTGAGTTATTTGCAAAAAACTGCAATTTGACCCCTATGTTCTATGTTAAGCCATGGAGGCCATATTTTTTGATGAATCAAAAATCCGAACGATAGAATTGTAGCATTAATGCTATTAAACAACTGTGCCAAGTTTGGTTGAAGTTGGCTGTATGGTGTCAGACAAGTTAATCTTTGAAATTCAGGGTAAAAGAAATGAAAAATGGTAAATTTTGACGCTTTAAGGGCCATAACTCCTAAAAGAAATGGTCCTACAGTTTTGACCTAATTACATGAAATGTAGATCTTGATGTCCTTAATCATATGCAATTTGAAATTTTTAAATATCTTGTATAGTTTTCAAGATATAGGGCTAAATAAGTGCAAAATTTTGAAAAAATCCAGAAAAAGGGCAATAACTCCTACATCGGTTGTTGGATCTTCTTGAAAATTTCAGGGCAAGTAGGTCTTGAGGTGCTGATCACTTTTACCCTTCGCCAGAATTTTGATATCTGTTACCGTTTTCGAGTTATTTGCAAAAAACTGCAATTTACCCCTATGTTCTGTTTTTCAACGAATCAAAAATCCCCACGCTAGTTTTATACTACCTATGCTAATTAACAACTGTGCCAAATTTAAAAGCCATTGGACTTATGGTGTTAGAGGAGTTAACGTTTGAAAAATGTTAACGACGACGGACGACGACGGACGCCAAGTGATGGCAATAGCTCACATGGACCTTCGGTCCAGGTGAGCTAAAAATGCGTTTCTACCTGTTTTACAGTTTGGTGCATAGAGACACAGCAATGTAAATACGCTGTTGTCTATCTCCGCGTTAATAAGAACTAACCTTCCATCATCGTCAATGAATTTATCAATCAGTTTGTAGTTTAAGGATTTTTTAATTACTATTGCGACGCCTCTGCTAGCCGTTGTCCCGTGGCTGCAAAAAGTATCAAAATCGGTTCTATTATTTAAGTCCATTTCAATATCAACATCAAAATGTGTTTCTTGCAAAAAAGTAATTGAGCTTTTTTGTGCTTTGATCCATTCAAAAACTCTATCGCGCTTTGGTTTAGATTTTATTCCATTTACATTTAAACTACTCAAAAGAGTAAAATTTTGTGATGCCATTATAGATTAAAAAAATAATAATCATATAAATTTGATTTAACACAGGGATTACTAAGATCTACATCAAATAATAATACATCATTATTATTCATATATAATCTCAACATAAACATGTGATAAGCTATACATTTATGAGTACCCATCCGTGAATTACAGTTACTTCTAACACATATAAATAGGTCAGGTTGTACTTTAAGGGTTGACCATGTACTACTTAACAACCATCCAGGTAAATATTGTGTTTTGTGAAAATGTGCTTCAGACACAAGCTTTAAAAGTTGCATGTAATGATTCAAAAGTCGTGTCATTGGATTAAGATAATGTTTCAGTGAAATAACAATGATCTTATAAGCACCGTTAAAATATTTAGTGCATTTATGAGACAGCAGGTGCTTTGTTTGAATAACGTATAATGCATGGAATATAAATTCTTCAAAAGTGTTAAGGTTTTTTACCAAAAAGCAGGTTGATATCTCTTTGTCAAGTAGTGTTGAAACAAATAAGAGGAAGACTTTCAAGACTGACGAAAGTGCGAAGGTAAGTTCTACATTACACAATGTTTTTATCTTAATTCTAACTTGTGATTTAAATGTCCACAGGGTTAAATAAAGCGTCACAATTCTATTGAATTTAAGTAAATGGATTAAAAATAGTTTAGGTATATTCCGGTAGTATAAAAATACATGCATAACATTACATGTGTTTGGAAGGTTGCATCCGTTATATGAAATACGGGTATGGTATACAAATTTACTGGTGTTATTATATTCAAATAATATTTCTCAACCTGACTAAAAGATAGAATAATTATCTCTTTTATACTTTTACAACATATAATATTACCCAAAGTTTTACAAATATTATTGTCTAAAAATATACCCATATTATCTACATATATCATGAATATCAACAACATAATAATAAATGTTACAACATTTACAACAATGACCACAGGTCTATGACTAGTAAAGATGAAAATACAAATTACTATCGACGAGCAATACAACATTACAAATGTGGATACTCTAAAATTTAAGAGCTTGAAAATATTTACAGATTTTATATATTTTTTTGACATTTTTATTTATTTTTTTTTTTTTAATAGTCTCTATTACTTTTTATCTAAAATAATGTGTTTATATAAAAATCTAACAATTAGTGTTTGTACTTCTTTGCACCTTGTGCAGAGTTATTACTATTACTTCTTTCTGGGGGTGGTGGTGGTGTATGGCGTCTTAGTGGAGGTCCACGGTTTGAAACTGGTGTCTTTACAAACATGTCAATTTGTGGTTGACTCTTGTGACTACTGCCTGATTTGGCAAAGCTGACATTTTTGCTTTTTCCACTCTGTTTTGATCCATTGTTTTTCTTATTATCACCTGATTCTGGTTGGTTTGTTAAGTTTACATCTGATGTACTAACATCTTCTGGATCATGTTGCACCTGTGTATCTTCATTTTCACTATTTTGTACTTCTTCATTGTTTTGTGTATTACTAGTACTTTCTACTTCATTGGTGTTTTCATCAAAGGCACTTGGACATTCAATTGCTTTGTGTCCACTAACCTTGCATTGTCTGCACACCCAGTCATTTTTACATTCATATATTTTGTGTCCAGTTTCTAGACACTTATGACAAACTGCATCAGTACCATCAGTGTTGTGTTTTTGAAATTCAGGTTGTCCAGGGTGTAAAATGACTGCCAAGTATTTACCTATCTGTAAATTTCTAGGTATAGGTTTTTCAAGTGTTTTGCTGATGACTATCCTATCACCTGTCTGACAGTTTGTTAGCTTGCCATTTACTCTGAGGCGTTCCCTAGAAAGGTTTTGAATATCGCACCCCTGGAGTGTTAGGGCTCGACTTATCTGCCCATCATCAGCTGATATGGGCACATTCTTCACTTTGATTCGAATTGTATCTGGCTGCAAGTATCCTGGATTACGAGGGTTTTGTGCATGTAAGGGAATCTGCCTGCCACGCAGATTGATACCCGACAATAACAAAGACAGTTTGTCACCCTCATTGTCCATGTATATGCGCCACATCTCTCTGATACGTTGGATTCCTTTGATCCTTTCAGCGGGCACCATTTGATCAATGGCTTTATAAATTTCTATATTGGTCAGCCAAAGTGATTTTGGGGGTTTGACAGCACCATGTACATCTATGTCGTACAGAAATATTGGCTTTACAAGGTCACTAGGGTATTTTCTATCCCGAGCGGGGCCCGGGAGGCGAATAGGCCCGCAGCAGCGCTAAGCTTGTCGGTAAAAGTCCACTAAAGAGCGCTCAGAAACCTGACATCGGGATCAGGCCGCTTAGCCCATAAAGCGACTGGGATGTGTGCTCCAGTTGGTAGAATGGGGCAGCCCTGTCATAATGAATGCCGGGGTCGTCAGGCTATAATGCGGAAAACCTGACCGCAAACCATAGTGGGCCAACGTGTGTGGAGAGGGCCACGCTTCATGCACGTAAAAGATCCCTTAGTGGACCGCCAAATAGTGCACCACATAGGCTAAATTTTCTGCCCCTACCCATCACTCCCCTTTTCCAGTGGTCTTCAAAATTTACAGTTCCTTTATTTCCCATCCCACCCCCACGTTTCTCTTTCAGTGTGTGTAGGTCCAATCAGGATTCATCATTGTATTTTCGACAGATAAGGGTTGATTATGTGAAATCGGGTAAGGGTTGGCTATATTTCCACTTAGGTAAGTGTTCTAACTAGTATGACCTCATTTCAGGTAAGTGTTCTTCATTGTTGGTCACCATAGGTAAGGGTTCCAGATTGTGTGAAGTTTTTGGGGAGAGATTTCGTCGCTTTCTGGGTACATTGGCCTATGGTGCGTTGAGGATACATTGGCCTGTCTTGTGAGTTGGATCGTTTTCCTTCTGGTTTGTGGTCGTACATTGGCCCTTTTTCGCATGACATGCATGGGTCTGTGTTATGGGTGCTGTTTCCTGGGTGGGTCTACACAATTCAATTTGTTTTTTCAATTAGTTCTTGTCCTGATTATGACTGAAATATTGTTGACTGGACATTAAATAAACAACAAACAAACAAACAAAAGGGTCTTTTTCTTCTTGTAAACCACTGCGGGGATTTTCATATTCACTTATATTTCGTGAAGTGTTATCAACTACATTGGCATACGACGCCATTTTTTCTTTGTTTGGGCTTGAGTCATCTATATTTTCAGTTGATTTGAACGGTTGTACGCTCTGTAAACTATCTAAAAGACGTTTAAATCGTTCTTGAGTCATGTTCTTACACATTTCTTTAATATCTTTCTCCATCTTCTTCAATATTCAGTAAAAATCTAGTTTTTCGTTGGAGTGTTGTCTCAGTACGCCTTGGCTAAACAGGGGACATCACTC
>CAXARO010000567.1:0-47685 GCA_963971305.1 Arcuatula senhousia | reverse complement strand
CAGTGATAAACAAAAGGTATCATTATACTTCATAAGATTTTTTCCTAACAAATGTTAATTAAACAATTCAATCTATCTAACTTATTTTAAAAACAAAACCCAGCGGATGATAATTTTTTATCTATCACCCTCGCGGGTGATATTGTTTATCTATCACCCTCTCGTGCGCCGAGCTCATGCATAGCCTCAATTTGACATTCTTAATCAGTTGTAAAATTGATAGTAATTAGATTCAACACTATTTCGTGCAAAGTGTTTTTTTTAACTAACACTCATTTATGCTTTACAAACAGACAAACGCCTTAACAAATAAAAAGGTGTTGTCTAAAGTCATTCCAAAGGGCAACATTTTATTTCAGTTTAACCCGGGAAAACAAATAAAAAGATTTGAAAATCCGTGCATAAAAGTACTTAAATGATTCAGTATAATAAATTAAATAACATATATCTGAGAGGGTGATAGAGTAGATTGCTACCCTTCGAAAAGACATTGTCAACCTCGGCTGCGCCTCAGTTGACAATCCTTTTCTCAGGGTAGCAATCTACTCTATCACCCTCTCAGCTATATGTTATTTATATAATAGCATTATACCCGAACAGTGATGAACAAAAGGTAAAAGCATTATACCCGAACAGTGATGAACAAAAGGTAAAAGCATGATAACCGAATAGTGCTGAACAAAAGGCAAAAAAAAACGCACAGTGGTGAACAAAAGGTAATAGCATTATACCCGAACAGTGATGAACAAAGGGTCATAGCATGATAACCGAATAGTGATGAACAAAAGTCAACAACCGAATAGTGATGAACAAAAGGTAACAACAGAACAGTGATGAACCACATTTAGCATAATAATCGAACCTTAAATGACCAAGAAGAAAACCATTTTAAGACAAAATAAGGTATTAACACACTGGAGAAATTACAATACTTGGCAAAACCGTTTATGACCTTTCTCATCCTTTGCGGTTTTAATGTGCGATACAATCACAAGACAGTCGAGACGTTTTTTGACAAAGGATTTATATGGAAGTGAAGTCAAAAACTATCTAATTTATATGGAAGTGAAGTCAAAAACTATCTAATCATATATGTGAATGTGGAGAGGTTTTTGGCTCCTTAGCTCAGGTCAGCTAAAGAATGTTGCCGGATGATAAGTATTTAATTAAGTAGTAAATGACTCAGATAAATCGTCTGAACTCTGAAATAGGTTCCTCGGGCATTCTTAATGTTTCTGTTGATCAATTTCTATAATTAAGAAATAAATAATCAGCAATACAGACCATAATCAGAAGGTTTTACCATACAGCGAGTAATTTTAACATGTATGAATTTAGCAATTTTACAAAAACGGTATAGAATAGATTTAAGCAATACCTATTTTTTTCAAAATTAATTTTTGTCCATTGTATAGTAAGGAACCTAATTTGGGAGTTTTGGAACGGAAGAAGTTTGACGTTTCATATTTGTTATTTCGTGTTAAAAACTAGTCCGAACACATATCAAATGAATATCGTACATAAATTAACCGTTTGATATTCACAGTGAATACTGAATATGAAATAATAGAGTGTTGCTGGAATTAAATATATACCTAAAAGGCAAAAAAAAAAGAGAAAAAGTGTTTAAGCGAGTACAAACGCCACGGTAATAGAACTTCGGCAGTCTCATGGATTAAACCCTGTCTTTAAAATATTTCTTATTTATACAAGTGTGGACTCCAATGAATATTGCCTAGCAAGCCGCTATGGACACAAAAAGCAAAGGTCTGCTTTAGTAACATAAAAAAGACTTTATTATTTCTAGGTCCTGCTAAGGTTTATTGTTGAATTCTATATGTAGCCTTTGCTGTACACATACTATAAAATCGATCTAAAATTAAGCCATGTCGATGAATCTAAGTCATGTAAGTGTTTATCCTAAACATTATTTGTTTTTAGATCCAGTATAAGCATTGTACTATTTCCTATTTAGTTTAAAATAACTGCATCAAAGTTTGGTTATGTTAGTGGAGAAAATAGGAAACTATTGCAGATAGAGAAAAGCTGTTGCTTGCTTAAACCTTCAGCTCATCGAGCTGTACAAAAGTCTCCATTGGATCAAAGATGTCACAGTCTGTTGTTCATATATACTTTTAAATCAGCTTAATGTTAAAGTTTAAAAAGGTTTCAATCTTCAAATTATTCTGAGAACAAAAGCTACCAACGGGATTCTGGGAATACCGAAGAAAATCAAACATATATTTTGCGCCTAGAAATTTGTATAATTTTCGTTTTATAATATTATTATTTTCAACATTAAGTTGCATTCCAAGCATGCGGAGATGTAAAAAAAAATTGTACATTGTTATTTTGACTTTTTTCTAAGTGTGACCAAAAAGGAAACTGGACTCATCCTCTTTTGTATTTTTAGTCTTGGGCCAATGCAAGACGGCAAGCAGCGACTTATGGTCATGCTGAAGACTGTTGGCTGTTTTCCATTGTGATTTTTAAAATTCACGTTTCTTTATGTTGGTTGTGTGGCGTACAATTATTCCACATCTAATTATCGTCTACTTTAATGGTAATCATTTGTCAGATCAGCCTATGATTTTGAAGTATATAATATTATATGAAATAAGTGTAAACCCAATTGTAGATCTCTTCATGAACATTTGCAATGCACATGTATGCCTTTAAATATTTTACGTGTAATAGCAATAAATTATATTATAACTCAAACGGGGCCAGATCCAGAAATTTTTGAAAGGGGTTGGTCCACATAAATTCCGCTGTGGACGAAGGACGAAAAGGGGGTGGTTCTAGACGTTACTTGCGAAATTTTTGTCGGAAAGGAGGAAAATTCCAATCTCGGAAAACCCCCCCCCCCCGGATCCGCCACTGCTCAAATATTTTTTATTGTCACCTATTCAAAGATTGTCCCTTCCTTTATGATATAGACTAAAGCAAACTTATACACGAACGTTGCAATCCATGTTCCGCACACAGGGGCTTGGATTCTGGTCATTTATATTGACTTTTAAGTCGCCCCCCCCCTACTCTATAATCCAAGCCCCTGTGTTAGTTAGAATTATTTTCTGACACGTTTGTAGTTGTGGCGACATTGGTCTCTGTGTGGTGAATCGACAAAATTATCAAGCATTGATAACATTTTCGAACAACCAAACTTGTGACAAATAAGTTTATTTTTCCGGATCCCGCAATAGCTTTGTGAGAAATAGATAAAATTAATTATCCTTATTAAAATGACCTAGATCAAGACAGACGAATAACCCAATGTGGCTATTTTGTCATTTTCTAAAAATCAATAAAATGCTTGAATTGTGTGTGTCTGATTGACCTATTTTGCATAAGCACTATTTCTGTCTGTGATAATAAACTTTATTCAATGAATTAATATTTTGCAGCCAAAAATTTATAAGAAAGTACGCTTAAACATGCACAACCTGATAAAGTGACTACGCCATGTACGCTACATGATCTAGTTGAATCGCATTGTTGCTTTAAAACACCGCCACATAAAAGCATGAAAAACGAAGATGCTGTGTACAACTTTTTTGCAAGATTTAACTTATTTTTGGTGTCCGAATAGTATTTTTGTCCCTTAAACTTTATTCAATTAAGTAAATTTTCGCAATCCAAAATCAAATATCCATTACGCTAAAGCTACGCAAGATATGCTACACTGACTAAAATATAATCCGAAGCGGAACACATAATCTGGTCGCGGCCATATTGTCTTGATGGAAATCCGAAGATTGAGAATCCGAATATAGCCCCCGAGTGAAAAGTGAAAGTATGTACATTGCAAAGAGCTTTTGTAAATATAGAAACGACGGAAACAAACGACCTAATTGGGGTATCGCTGCCTTTTTCTTTATAATAGGTAGTAATCATTAAGTGATTTTTATAGTTTTTTTTTCCTTCTGTTTTCTTAACTCTTAAAGCCCAAGTCACACTGTCACGTTTTGGCTATTCCGTTTTACTACGTTTTAAAACGTCACGTTTCAATGTAATTTATTGTCATAGTTTTCGGTTTCTACGTTTCACTAGGTATATGCTACGTTTTGGAAGGTTTCCCCACGTTCTATTACGTTTTACTACGTTTAGTCGGGTTTAACAGAAGCCGTTTCGTTAGGTTTTACTGCGTTTTGCTACGTATCAGATACGCTTCATTGGGTATTACTAGGGTTTGTCACGGATTACTAGGTTTACAGTACGTTTGATTACGTATTGATGCGGTCTTGTTGGGTTTGTGCTACGTTTAACTGCGTAGTACTACGTGTCACTACGGTTTTAATTGATTCTTTGCGAAAACCGCGTCATTTTGAGTTTCTCATAAATCAAAACTTCTATCATTTCACTTTTAAATCAGGCTTCTCCAAAAAAGGCAGTCTTGAATTTGAAGAAAATGAATGTAAATTGTAACAGCATTCAGATTCTAGTACATTTATATTATGTATTGAAAAATGTAATACTATTCATCATGTATTAAGAGGTAAACATGTTCAGTGCCAGGTGTATTTCAATAAGGCCAAAAAGAAGAAGAAAAATGTTTGTTTGTTTTTACCTACCCAGAAAAATTGGCCCTACTATTTACCCCAAATTTTTTTGTCATGATATTTCACCAAAACTGTATTCCTCGGATTTCACAATCTTCAGAGATTTTTTTTTTCTATGTTCAAATTGCACATTCACTATATCAAAAGAAAAGTTATTTTTTCGTCCTCCATCGGATGGACATCTTGTAGCCACATGCTTTCCGTCAACTCAAATAAGGGCATGGTGGAACTGCCAGATAGCATTAAACTGCTTAGCTGCATTTATAATCCATCCATTTTCATTTGTCAGTTGCATCTTCCGTGTATTCACAAATCATTGCCTTGCTCTTGTTTTCCAAGTACGAAATTTGAAATGTTGTTGTATAGAGCCCCAAGTGGGTACATTATAGAGAATGGTACAAGTAACTGTACCCAGTAGAAATCAAACATAAAGTTTCATGCAGGCAATACATTTTGTTACGCCTGGCATGCGTTTTGACTATTGAAGACTGCTCAGGAGGCGCTCTATACTTAAATATTGAAAAAGTCAAACACTACATGAATATGAAGAGCATACTAAATAACAAAAATATGCCGAACTGGAACCGTAATATTTTACTTTCACTGAAATCAACCTATACCTGAGGTAGGGAGAAGCTCAGAGTTTTGACAATTATAAACATTACACGGATATTTTTAGCTTTTATATGATTTTCAGCACATATATAAGTGTTGATAATGGAGCGGGTCAACCTCGGGGTATTAAAACTCCAACAGCAGTGCTAACCATCATTTGTTAGAAATAGAAAAATAAAACAAAGTTCCAGCCAGTAAATTTTGCCACGGCTGACGCGCATTTCGTCTATTCAAGACTCATCAGAGATATCGAAGAGTAATAGCAACTTCAAGGCCGACTGGCAGTGCCTTTCCGAACCAAGCAGTTTTTTTTATCAAGTCATGGTGTCAGTCTAGCCACAATCGCAGCGAACATATCCTAGTCAGCACGCAAAGGGTATTTTAAAAACAATATCCTCACATCTGAGTTCATCTAAAAGTTGTTTATATATGCCGACTAAAGATAACAACATAACTACCGAACTTGAATGCTCAATCTCATATGGCAACAAGAAATGACAAAACATTGAACATCCCAATACAAGAATTTCAAAAAGAAATGATGCGTTAAACCAGGTTTTATGGCATTAAACCTCGCTCTTCCATTGCGATCGAAGGAACTAGGGTCTTTTACTTATTTAATCGTTCAACCAAATTAAACGCACTCTTTTTACCCCTTGGTACCGGCAACAACAGCCTCATCTGCAAAATATGTTCGTGCAGCAATATTCAAACTCCATGATTATTCTTTAATTCTATGTGCACAAATAGGTGAAAGGTGGCAGTAAGCGTAGTAATGCGTAGTATAACGTCATGATGCCTAATAAAACGCGAGAAAACGTGATAAAACCTAGCAAAACGTAACATAAAACGTAATGAATCGTACTAAAACCAATTGAAACCTCGTGAAACGCACTAAATACCCAGGGAACCGTAGTAAAACCTGCTGGTTGGCTTTTGCTACGATTTACTAGGTTTTCATTACGCTTTTACTAGGTTTTAATACGTTTTAACAACGTTTTAGTACGTATTTGCTACGTATATTTTTTTAGCCACGTTTGTGTTGTGCAAACGATACAAACGGGACGTGCCCCGTTTCTGTCCAGGTAAGTCTACGTATATAGCCGGTTTCAACTACGTGTCGGTACGGTTCGTTACGTTTATAGACGTTTCACTACGTTTTAGAAACGTAGTAAAACGGGATGCCGAAACGTGACAGTGTGACTGGGGCTTTACCGTTCCTATGACCCGAATTCGGGTCATAAGCGTTTTTTCATGGGTCGCGTAACTTTGAAGTCACATGCAACTATCAAAACCTGGTTGAAATAATAAGTGTTATATATGACAATAAAGCTGATTTCCTCTAGTTTACAAAAATATAAGTTTTATTTTGTAAATATATAATAATCAATGATTTATTTTATGAAAACTAAAGTATGTAGACCGTAAAAAAATGACGTAATTTTTTTTCAACTTTAAAAAATCGGTGTCCGAGACAAAATCATCAGCGGTATGATTATTTCGTCATCTAGAGAAAAAAGAAATTTATGTCTAAAAAGGTAGCAAAATTTTCTATCTAAATATGTGGGAATTGTATATTTTAACCGATCTCTTAAAAAACTGTAAACAATTGTTTTTCACTTTCGATTTTAGTCGCGGAAGTAAATCGCGTATTTTTCTAATGTTTTTACTTGACGACGAATAACTTTTTTCTATAATTGAAATAAGAAAAAGTAAATCGAACAAAATTTTGAGGAGAAAATCAGCTTTCATTTGATATTAACTGCATAATTTTAGCTTATGTAATAAACTTCCAGCGATCGTTTAAAGTTAGCGATATTTCGAGTCAAAGTCAATATTTAGGACGTTGTGGTAGCGTTGTCTAAAATGTGCACGTGAAAAACAAAACGTGGAAAAATGGACATCGCGTTTTCAGCCCCTGGTGCCGTTTTGTGAGTGTTATAGCATAGGAAACGAATATATTGTATTTTACCCCTTTTATAAGAATAACGAATTTCAGTTTAATAACTTTTGAAATGATTTTTTTTTTCTATTTTTAAATTTTAATGTCTTACGCAAAATTATAACAAAATTTCTTCTATATTTGTTGTTTGCTTTTCCTATCTATTCCTGTTGCTGAATGCTCTGAAGGAAAGGATAATTAAACTCGTAAATGACGGAAGGATAAATAAATAAAATATGAATCTAATATGCTATCAGTAAACAGTTACACGCGTGGCTATCCGTGTGCTATTTAAAATTCGAACTTATATGGGAAATATATCACGGTCGTTATACTTGTCCTGCGACAACATGTTTTCTACCGATTTTTCTGCTTGTTTTCTACCGATGATCCTTGTTTTCTACAGATTGTTTTTTAGAAATATGAAAAATTACGTTTATTTTTAACATTTAAATACATCATATTTGAGAATATGCAATAAATGATCGTTTATTTGTAAAAGAGCCATTTGATTTTTCATTTAACAAACAGGTTTAAAAAATTTGATATGTCCTGGTTTTCTACCGATTAGGTATGTTCTTTACTGTGTTTTCTACCGATTAGGTATGTTCTTTACTGTGTTTTCTACCGATGAGTCCTTGTTTTCTACCGATGATTTAAATTCATATAACTGCACATTTTGGTTGTTTTTAATGGCATTCATACACCATAAATGCTTGTGTTTTACAGTGAAGCTTCATCATTCTGTCTCAGCCTCAATATTTCTAGATATAACAGTGAAATATGGTATATGGAGGATTATAATCCCATTTTATTAAGCACTTCACAAATCTAATATAAGTGGAAGAATTGTTGATACTATCATTTTATGATAAGCCAGCTTTAAAAAAAATACACAATAAATTTTGTAAAAGTGTTCTGGGTGTGCGCAAAACAGCATGTTATATTGCTGCAAAAACTGAACTTGGTAGATTACCACTATAGACTCTTTTATTAACGTACAGGTAATTTGCTACATCTATTTTGCTAGAATAAACTCTCTAGATATAAACCCTCTTGTAAAAGAGGCATTCATTTTAAATAAAAATCTCCACATAGAGGGTGTAACTCTGTCTAAATTTAATTCACATTTCTAATTTTGGCATATTTTATTTTTTTTGTTTGGTTTGTCATGATATTGAATTGCATACCAAAATGTTAGTTTTGTAATGGGAAACAAGATTCAATTAACCTTTTTGGCCTTAGGGGGGAAATATTTTTAAAATTTGGGTTTGAAAGAAAATGGGAACATGATAATCCCATTGGATTTTATATTTTCCAATGGGAAATTTTCTTTTCCAATGGGAATCTGTAATTTCCAATTGGAAAATATCGATCTCCCATGGGAAAGTGATCTTCCAATTGGAAAAAAGAATTCCCATGGGAAGAGAAAAAGGCTGATTATTTCCCTTGGGAATATGACTTTCCAATGGGAAGATAATTTTCCCAAGGGAAGTTTAGATTCCTGTGGGAGTCTTTCTTATTTATTTGACAAATGAATTGGCATAACAAATGAGTTTGAAACATACGATTACCATAAAACAAAGACAAAAACTTAATAAATCTATATATTTTATTTGTAAAACAAATAGTTTCCACCCAAAAAAACTTATTCTCTTCTCTTATATTTTCAATGGTTTATTAAATTCTATTTACATCTTAAAACACTATTCAATAACAAAAATAAATACTTATACTTAACAATAAAATTATAAATTACATTTTAAACATTAAAATCATATACTTTTATTAATTAATCAACTACATTTAATAACATTTTTTAACTTCATTAAGTGTTTTGAACTAAATCAACAATAAAAGGCATTCAATATTATACTTAATTCATTTCATTTTTAACATAAAAAATAACAATTATATTACAAATAATGTGTACACATACAGGGAGAATAATACATGTATCAACAAAATTATTTCATCTATAACTTCTTATCAGATAAGTTCTGCTCAAGCAAACAGTTGCTGTGTGGAAGTGACAAAGTTTTAAAGGTGGAGAAGGACAGTGGTCAAGTGACTTGCCCAAAATAAAATGAAATTTGAAAAATATTTTAAGATTTTTTTGTTTTAGAAATCTTTATACCTAGTTTAGGCACATTTCATCAATATGATTAAATTTGTATTCTAAAAGAAGTATGAATTCTTAGCTAAAGTATGGTCAAGGGAGGTAATTTGGCAAAATTCTCGAAAAATCATTGTTTTGGGCTCCTATTTTTGCTTGTACATAAAAATCAAGGGAATAAACCCCACTTTTAATTGATTAAAGATGATGAATGGTTGCAAGATCTATAAAATGTCAAAAAATGAGGGAAATTTATTGACAGGAAAAAAGTAATGGAACATTTTTGTGTGTTTTAAAGGCTTTTCCTATATAATTCATAGTAAAATATTGATACTTTAACATGATTTAACTCGAAAAGTAGGGAAGAAACCCATGAATTTTGAATCAAATTATGAAAGAGTACATTGTTTTGGACATTCATGCCAATTTTGAAGAAAATCTATTGACAAATTATTTTTGGACCCAAGTGCCACACTCTACCTTAAATTCAGTCATCTTGCAGTACCAATAAAAATGTTAATATTTGTTACAAATTCAAATACATTTATGTAGAATACAAAACTTTTTAATTGATGCAAGTCCAAATAAAGTTAATAAATGGGTTGAAAAATAGCATGGATCATATAAGAAAAAAAAGAAAAAGAAAAGACAAACAATTTTACTCTTATAGCATTCAAGATTTCAACCTTAAACAAAAACTTAAGGATGTTCGCTACTATAATGGAAAATAAATAGGTTTCAAATTTGATGCCTTAGATGAAAAGATAATAGTAAAAGGTATAAAATAAGCTAAAAATTTTGATAGGTTCGTGACCTCGTTTTCAAGATAATTGACGTTAAAGTATTGGCGGGAAAAGGTTTTCTCTGACTTTTTCATAGGTTTAGCATTAGCACTATTTAGTTGTTAAAACCCATGACAGAATAAATAGGATTTGGTACAAATTTGTCTATAACCTCTTTATGACATATTAAAGACATTAATAAATAGAAAATAGGGGGTTCGTGGGCAAAAATTTTAACCCTATTTTAATGGTAAAATCCAGAGAATTCCGAAAAAATGACAGAAATACCAAAACAAGACCAGCGAGCATCCTTAACCTAAGTCATTCATGTGTAAAAATAGGTCAAAGTGACTTTATTTCTATTACCTGGCCTTGCAGTACCAAAGACATATCTAGTGGTGAAATATCATTGACCCTCAACATCTAGTATTTGATTTATCGACCTTTACAAACAACTTAGAAAAAGTGTTACCAACATACCCATGGACAGACATACATGTATGTGGTCTCACCATAAAAATAAAAACATATATAACATACAAATGGATAAAAGAAAGAAACAAACAGATTTCATTTATGGAATAGTAGCTGAATGACAGTCCTTTTATCAAATCCTACGACAAAGATCTAATATGTATATAGGCTATGATAAGCAGTTGCAGTATAAAAATGTTATGAAAATCTCCTAACATTAATCAAAACTTAATAGGGTTCTCGAACAGCAAGTAGATAAGCCATAAACCAAAAATGGAATCCCATTTATGGGACTCCATGCTGATGCTACAAACCAAATATCAAATTGCTGTGAAAAGTAGTTGCTGAAAAACTGTTACAGAAAAACATACATGTACTTTCCATTTTATCATTTATGTGAAATCTAGCCAAAATTGAATGAGCTATGAAAGGAACCCTATTTTAAAGAAGTGATGCTTTCCTTGCATTGTTGACTTAATTTTGAAAGTAAACAGTATACACATAAACAGAGATATACATTCATTACAAATTTGTTCAAAGGTCTATTTCATTTCAGTATAAGTCTTATTCACCTTTTCTTCAATCTGATGATGGATTTCTTCTGTAATTTGGTGATGTGTTTGTTGATTGCATTGGACAAGTTCTCATCTATTGTTTGGTTCTCTTTTCGGGGAATCATGAATTGTCCTAAATTTTGGGGCATTGGGATAATTGGCACCATTGGAGGTCCTTGGAGACTTTGGAGATAATCTTTCCACCAATCACCATTGGCCTTGGTGAATCTACCTGTCTGTTGCCATTTTGGTAAGTCCCTTATCATGCTGTCTATAATATTGCTGAACTTTTGATGGTTGTGGGCTGCAATGTTTGGTGGCCTGAACTCTGGAATGGCATGCATGATGTTGATGCTGCTATAGCTGTGGGTCTCCAGCTGCCAGTCTTTGTATTCCAACAAAACATCAGAGCCTTTCTTGGTGATTTTAAAGCAATGTACATCGTGAAAACCTTCTAGCTTGTATTCTGATGTCGCAATTTCTTTTAAGTCCCACAAATGACTTAAGTGCTGTTGCTTGGGAGGAGGAGTGACTGATGTCTTTATCACAGCTTCCAAGTCTGGTAGGGTGACTGCAGATGTTTTGGATGCTGCCACTGAAATTCTGCTGAACAGTTGGTCAACATCCTCATGGGTATGACCCACCATCAGGAAGTTCAGTTTGACCTGAAATAGCAGAATAAAATTTAAATACATATCTTTTTTACAAGTAATCTGGAATCTTCCGCTTAGTATACCAATGCTACCAAAAAGACCTTAATTCTGTGCTCTTAAGTTGGGTTACAAACCAGAAATCATTACTTGCTATGATTTGTAGTTGCTGACAAAACTGTTATTGAAATTTGATTCCAGTGACCACTAATATAAAATACCATAATATGTCTGCAAATGTTTTGCGGTCGTATAAAAATGAGAAAGTAGGTCAACAGTAAATTTATATGAAATGTTGACTTAAGAACACATATTGAAGTCATATACCAAAAGTTTTTGCATTAAGCAGATGCTAAGAAAACTGTTACATGTTAAAATAAACTTTCAACAATTGACCACTGATATAAAAAACTGATTAAGTCAATCAGGATGTAGATAATAGACAGGCCTTATTTTTGAACTTGCTACAAACCACCTCATACTGAAATTTTAGTCTAATGAAGTCACTGTGATATGCAGTTTCTAAGAAAACTGTTACAAAAGACGTGTTGTGGTATGAACAGGATACCCCCAAAGCAGGGGTAAATTAATAAATCAACTCACTGTCAACAAGGTCAAAAAATTGTATTGTCAATCCAACTCATATCTAAATATGACTAGTTGCTTATTGGCATACCTTTTTCACTATATCAGCTTTGACCAGCATTGCCAAGAACATGAGGACATAGTTGTTCTTATTGTCTTTTGCTGAATTGTCTGCCTGAATAAACAATGTTGGGGGAAGCCCACCACCATTTTTCTGAAAAAAAAACATAATTAACAGCATTGAACAGTAAGGATTGGGAATATATGCTTAAATTAATGTAACCATACAGACTGACCTATTTTAATTCGTTTTCAATTATTTCCATTCCTCATACATTATTAAAGTAATTACAGAAATTTTCATTCATTTTTTTTTGTCAAACAGGAAGATTAATTAATTATGGTTTGCTTACATATTCTACATTTACACATTAAGCATATAAGACCTCATAATGAAGTCTTATTTGGGTTCTAGTGCTGTTGATGAGGAATAAATTTCCGAAATGGCCATACAACTCATTAAAATTAATAGCAGTTGGATATATGTGTAATGGCCTCATGTAAATTTACTCCATATCCTTTTACATACTATTCATATCAAATTTAAGTTGTAAAATGTTTATATGAAAATATTCAATCATTACCACTAATGTTGAAAATTGATTAAGTTGGTAAAAAGAAAGCAGACATGTGACAGACCTACAATCACAACTTATGATACAAGACACAGTGGTAAGGTCATATATAAAATTTCAAGTAGGTGTGATAAGTAAAACTTGATATGAAAACTTATTGAAGTTATGTTGGAGACGGATACACTGAAAAGGCTTGACCAGTACACCCCCAATTCTTCAAAAGGGTTTAAAAGAATCTGTAAACAAAGTTTTGAAAAATATTCTTACAATAGCTGCAGAGAAGAAAAATGAACAATCACTCTGAACAGGACAAGGCAAGCTGATAACAATCTCAAATTATTATCAAACAAGGCGTTGCAAGAAATCGTGCTAAGCATACCCCCACTCGACCATTCAGAAAACAGGAAGTAGATGACCGACTGACCTGGAAAGGGGAGGTACAGTACAACTCATCATCCTAAAGCTGTATACCAAATTTGAAATCAATCCCTTCGATCTGTAGAAGCCTAGAAATTTGTTACAAAAAATTGTCTATTTTTGACCAATAAAAAGTCTAAGTCAGCTTGGAAAACAGGAAGTAGATGATGGACTGATCTTGAAAGGGGAGGCATGGTATAACTCATCATGTTGAAGCTGTGTACCAAATTTAAAACCAATCCATCCAATAGAAGCCGAGAAAACTGTTACGAAAAATTTCACATTTTAAATTGTTTACCCTTAAAAAGTCTAAGTCGGCTCTGAAAACAAGAAGTAGATGATGGACTGACCTGGAAAGAGTAGGCATGGTATAACTCATCATGTTGAGGCTGTGTACCAAATTTAAAACCAATCCATCCAGTAGAAGCAGAGAAATTGGACTGGACGGACAGACGGACGTACGGACAGAGGGACGGACAAGGTGATTGCAATATAGCCCCCTCTCTTACGATTGGGGGTATAATAATTATCTGTAATGTTCTTACCCTTGCTATGTCATGTAAAACAGCTATCAAACAGTTCAAGGTAACATTGCAATCTGTAAATAACTGGTCTGTCCAGGTAAAAGTGTATGCTTGCTTGGTACCATGACTCAGGACACCAGTAACATGGTGGTGCAGTTTACTTAAGCCAGTATCCGCCTACAATATAAATTTAATAAAAACTTTACAAACAATATCAAAAAGTAATACAGTATGTCTATGGTGCAAAAAATAAAAAATCTAATCTGTGCAAACAGAATGTTTTGTTAACTAGGAAGGGTGTCATAGACAAAAATCAAAATTTAAAAATAACTACATATTTAGTTACTAACTGTACAAAGTTAATATCTTCATACTACTAAAAGTATTTCTATTTTTTAAGCCACAACATATCCCTATAATTAGTGATAATATTTCATGGGGTCATATATTTCTTTCATTTCAATGGATCACGATAAGAATTTGCATAATTACATGTCTAAATGTTAAAGATAAGTAAGAGGTAAATTAGAGCTTACTAAAGAGTTCAATAAGGTCGTAGTTTGAAAAAAGATCATTCATTCAACTAAACATATTATATCTTCCTCTGGTAATGAATGCTTTGCCTCTTTCAAAATAAACCTTGATTAACATAAGTTGGAAAAAGGTTTGTGTTTTTATCTCACTGATGAAAACATTTCAGGGATGGAAAATTATAAATTGATCAGCAGTATCTCTTGAACAATCTTCAATTTATATCACTAAAATATCTTGTATTCAGGTTAATATACAGTCAAAGCTCCTTTGAACTTTCATAGTAGTTATGATCTTCAGGTACTGATAGTTTGTATACTATCTGAGTATACCGCACTGTTAGTTTAAAGAGCAATAAGTTGACCCTCATAAGTTTTTGTAAAGATGTTACCTTTGAGGAAAATGGATATCGTGGTAGGTTTGTCTTGGACTGATCCATATTGTCAATTATCAAAGAAACATATGTTGATGGGTTCTTGGCAGCTTTTATCCTGTGGTCATAATATTTTTCTCTGAGAAGTCTGAAATAAAATTCCTAACAGTTAATAAATGAGTAGAGTTTTAACTAAATTTTTGAACTTAGTACTACAACTATTTATGAAATTTACCCAAATGTGTCAATCTATACCATGCATACCAGAAATCTTTATACCTAAGATGTCCAAAAAAAAATCATTTTAATTAGCAGACATGTTTAAATTTGAAGAATTCTCAGATGTCCATATATTTTAACTTTTTCCCCTGACTCAGATCTGATTTGTATTCTATTGTGAAAAAAGTCAATCCATGGCTTAACATTACAGATTTTTGTCATAAACAATGGATTGCACTAAGTCACACTAAACATAACCCCACTCTACAGTTTGAAAATTGTTTTCAGGTGACTGCCTGACCTAGAGAGTGAAGGCATATTACAATGACTGCAATACAGCCCCCTCTCTTTCAAGTATGTTACAAGTGAGGGTATAATAATTTTGTCATACAAGTATGGCAATTGTAATTTTCACCACTTTATACAGTACAATGTCTTTTTTTTTTCTTTTTAACAAAAAAAGGCTATTAATTAATCAACTAAAAGCATTCATTATGAAAGATTGAACAGAAAAGTATTGAAATTTAATGAATTTGATGAAATTTTGAAACAATAATAAAGCTGATGTGAACTCGAAGTTGTATCATTCTTAATTTGTAAGGAATAAGACAAACCTCTGCAATGTCAAATGAACTTTCCTCTTCAATTCTAACTTCTTAGCCTCTTCCCCAGTTGGTTTCCGTAGGAAAGCTTCTTTAAAGTTAGCACATTCAGTGCATTGCGTCATCTTCTGAAACTAAAAATAATGAAATTATGATTTTCTAATGCAAGATTTCTTTAAAATCCAATTAATTTATAAAACTAGAGTAGATAAAGATCAAATATAATATATACAAAACATACTGTGTAAAATTAAAATCCATTAGGGCTATTCCAGAATTAATTGTATGGGGGGGGGGGGGGGTCGGAAGACACTATAATTAGAATTTTATGGGTGGTGGTATTTTTAGATATTTCTCAAATGCAACATAAAGGGAAAAAAATTAAAATTTTATGCATGGTGGGTATAGAAAAAAGTGCTTTCTGACCCCCCCCCCCCCCATTACATTTATTTCTGGAATAGCCCTTATCAAGAATAAATTCATTTTATTACTTCAAGCATGTTTGGTTGTAAAAAAAATATCTGGACTTTTTGCAGGCATCAATTCTTGAATCCATATCTGACCTTGACATTTCATTTTCAAAATGTAGCGTGCCAATAGGGGTGATTAGTTAGGTACTGGAAAATACAAAATTGATGTGTTTTATAAAAAAAACTTTTTAGACTAACATTTAGAATAATGGTTAAAACCTAGTTAATAACATGGAGAACAGCAATTACCTTTCTGACTTTAACATGAGGAAACTGTGATTTCCATATTTGGTAGAAGCGCTTCAACTTGATTTGTGGAAGTGCGTTGTTAATGCAATGGAGCTTGTAGTCCATGTACACAAATTTCTTTGTAACACAACATGGCAGATGAACTTCTAAAACATCTGGCTGGTCATCACCAAATGTTTTGATGTAATCTTTCATAAATAACTTAGCAAATATAAATGCTGGTCTTTCATATGTCTGACCCTCTCTTGCATCCTTATGGCAAAGCTGTTCCTTGCCCTCAGTCTTTCTCAACTTCATCTTGATAGCTTGATACCTAAAATATGTGACCATTAAACTTTATGTACCGGTAAGTAAACTACATTTTTTTAAAGGTCTTTCAAATTTTTGCAAACTTCAAAATACACAAGGAGTTGCAATAAAAAACAAGCAATTTGATCAAAAATAAATTCTTTTTTCATCTCTATTTATAACAATAATATTATTTTAGGATCATAAAATTGGTATACACAATATTGTGCTATAGGATAGAGTCATATGCATAATATAAGACCTTAAAATTGCGCCCTGTACTGTAGTTGCTGTGAAAACTGTGACTGAAATTGTGCATGTATGTACATTATGTGTAAAAATCTTTCAAAGTCAAAAATGGCTGGATTTCTTTAAACGGGAAGAAGGTGAGTGACAGATCTAAAATCAAAACCCATGTTATGGGATCCCACCCTGATGCTGTATAATATACCAAATATCAAGTAGCTGTCATAAGAAGTTGCTGAGAAAACTGTTACGAAAATTTATTCCCTGCCGCCTGACGTTAAATAACCTGGATTTTTCACTCTGTGAATCCAGCCAATGATGTAAGTATTTGGTAAACAAGAAACTGATGACCTAGGAACATGAAATAAAGCTATATGCAAAATACCAGACCTCTGGATCATGTAGTTGCTGAGGGAACTATAATGAAAATTTTGTTATAGTCGAATGGACAGACAAACATAATGATTTAATAACTACTGTACATAAAAATAGATCTTTGAGTACATCATTCCATACTTTCACTTTTAAAAATCTAAACAGTTCTGAAGTTTACCTTCTGATCTTTATTCCATGAACCTCACGCCAAGCTAATTCACAAATGGTTAGTCCATGAAGTAAGAATGTTGGTCTTGCCTTTGTTTCACCATGTGCATCTCTGTTCCTGAAAAATACATATCATTCAGTTTAGACAACAATTAAATTAGATGTAAACATTGATGAAAACTTGTAATATACATCATCAAAAATTCCCCTTATGAATGACTGTCTTTCATTAGAATACTGACAAAGTTAAAAAGGACCCCATTAGAAATAAAAAGCAACGCCAAGCACTGCATGATAGGCTCACAACATGTTGAACCCTGTTCATTTGCGGCCCAATATGGATTGTCAAATGCTTTGGACACATGCGGCCCCTGGTGGACTCACAAAGTTTTTTTTTCAACACATGCATTCTTTGGTGTACTTTAAATTGCATTTTTGAATTTTATTAATACATTTGTATAGTCTATACCAACCTTCAAGGAAAACTCATAATGCCCTTTTGGTCCCTTTGATCCCTAATTTCCCCAAAATGATAGGAGATATTGCAAATCTGAATGGGAAAAACTGGCAGGGATTTGTACAATGATTCCAATGAAAAAAAGATTTTGAAAATCAGACCACTGATAAAAAAGTCAATTTTTTGGGTGTGGCCCCTTTTGACCCTTGAAGCAATGTAACGGTGCAAGTTACTTCATATCTGTTGTTACATTTTCCTGAATGAATTTATTGAGGACTACAATGGAAAAAATTAACAAATTGTATGAAAAAACAAGGAAATGTGTCAACATGACACTGATGCCCCGCTGGCAAATAAAATAAAACTGTTATTTTTACCAAATTTGCTAAGTCCAAGGGCCCTAATTTGGGTCAAAATCAGTGGACCGGAACGAAACTCGAACTTGACCTGTAACTCATCATGGTAGACTCACATACCAAAAATCTTTTGAATATATGCAAGGATGTGGAAAAAAAGTGCGGAAAACTTTTCTTTTTACAAAATTTGCTAAGTTCAAGGGCCATAATTTAGGTCAAAATCGGTGAACCGGAACGAAACTCGAACTTGACCTGTAACTCATCATGGTAGACTCACATACCAAAAATCTTTTGAATATATGCAAGGATGTGGAAAAAAAGTGCGGAAAACTTATTTTTACAAAATTTGCTAAGTTCAAGGGCCGTAATTTAGGTCAAAATCAGTGGACCGGAATGAAACTCGAACTTGACCTGTAACTCATCATGGTAGACTCACATACCAAAAATCTTTTGAATATATGCAAGGATGTGGAAAAAAAGTGCGGAAAACTTATTTTTACAAAATTTGCTAAGTTCAAGGGCCGTAATTTAGGTCAAAATCAGTGGACCGGAACGAAACTCGAACTTGACCTGTAACTCATCATGGTAGACTCACATACCAAAAATCTTTTGAATATATGCAAGGATGTCGAAAAAAAGTGCGGAAAACTAAAGTGTGACGGACGGAAGGATGGACGGAAGGACGGACGGACGAACGGACTGAAAAACTATATGCCCCCCAACAAAGTTGGCGGGGCATAAAAATGTTCTACAGCAGTTTTGTTGTACATCCATTTTTCCCCCTTTTGGTCTCTTTATCTTAGAAATGGTAGGGGCCACAATCACCTAATACATGGGGGAACTTTCTCTAGTGGTAAGAAACATCATTTTAAAACAATTTAACCATTGGTCAGCCCACTACAACTAAAAAATTAATAATACATGTACCATTTGCCGAGACAAACTCTTATAATTGTCATTTTTGGCCCCTTTGACCTCTAAATTCTCGAAAACGGTATGAGATATTGCAAATCTGATAGAAAAAACACAGGCATTGATTTTTGCAAGGATTCCAATGAAAAAAAGATTTTGAAAATCAGACAACAAATAAACAAGACCATTAATCGATGTCATCACTACTCTATAGACTCCATAAGGCTTCGCTGGCGCTTGCCTAAAAATGATCAAAATTGGATGAAAATCAAACATTCTACAGACGTTTTGTCCATACATTCAATATAGCCCCTTTTGGTCCTTCTTTCTAAAAAGGTAGGGACCAGAAACCCCAAATGCAATACCAACCTTCCTTTAGTAGTTACAAACATCATATCAATTTTTTTTAAAAATTGGTTTGCTACAACTAAAGTTATCTCATGGAAACCAATGTGTCTACATACAACAATGACAACAACAACAACATCACCATATCATAATTATTGAAAAATATATGTGGTTGTATAAAAATCTTAAGTTTTTTCCCAAACTATGTAAATCTTTGAATAGAACTGAATCACTATTGGTATGTTCAATTTTAGATCTGTAGGATTTTTTTATTCAACTAAGTAAAGTAAAAGATTTCTGTTCACTTTGAAATACCCACATTTCACTGCTGACTGTATCTACATGATTTGTTTGAAGTTCTACACACATCTCATACAAACCTGAAATATAATTTGCTATGACTACAACAACCACTGACATAATAAAAATGCTTGAACTATGACATAAAACACAATTAAGCATTTATACAGTCTAGCATAAAAAATTCAATCTTTAAAAACTTACAACAAACAATCTGCAATAAACTGTGACTGGTTTGCCTGTGACTTCATATAAAACTCTTCACGGCATTTCTTTATGACATTCTGGCTGACTTTCTTCAAGCATGCTGACTCACAGCACTGTTTTGGAATGTTGTTTATTGTCTGCAGTGATGTCTCTTTTGCTCTCAATACACCAATTCTCTGTTTTTTAAGAACAACAGTGGGAACTGTAAAATATATTTAAAAAATGATGAGGCATAATTAGTTCTTAATAGATAGAAATATATTGGAGGAAAAAAAAAACATATGATAAACAGAAATTAACTGTAGGAGCTTATTTGCATAATTAATGTGGTAAAATTTTAGCCTGTAGATTACATACAGAAGACAGAAATTTGTGACGTTTGTGAATGCAGCAAAAGTTCACTAAAAATGGCTTCCTTGTTACTTTTAATTTAACATTCAGCAAAGTTTTCATTTTTTTACCATTTGATGGGAAAACTCCTATAAGGGATTTTAATACATGTAATTAGTACATGTACCACTGTGTGTGTACATGTGTGTGTTAGGGTTTAACACCCTTTTTGATGCACCCGGGCCATATAGGGCAGTCCGTTATAATAGTGTTGGAAACTGTACGATCTGGAGGAAACCACAGACCTCGGGCAGGTGACAGTGACAAACCTAATTTCAAACATATGGGAATCCCGTATTTAGAAATTACAAGTGGGACTGGAACACCACCTGATAGGTAATCAGCTAGTGATCACTAGCATGGTATTAAAACCAGCGCCTTAGACCACTCAGCCACCGAGGCCCATTAGTACTACTGCAACATATGGAGGCTTTTGAGGAGTTCATTTAGCTGAATATTTCGCAAGCATAGGCTTTTCTTTGATCTTTTAGCATTTTCTAGCTATGAGGCAAAACTAAACATTTTGACAACTAGATGCCATAATTCTTTTAAGGTCTTTATTCTATATCATAATATACATGATATACCTGTAGTAAAATATAAAATGAAATTTCTTAGAAATTTTAAAAGTTTTGTAGAGCTGGACATGCTTGAAGAGCTGAAAGTTAAGCAAGGAAAGGGGTAGGGGCTATAAGGTGCTCATTTGGCCCCAAATTTGTTATGAAAATTAATTTGGAGAACAGATCAAGTTTATACTGTAATTAATTAACAGATCAAGTTTATACTGTAATTAATTGATGCTATGTATGGTTGTAATGTAACAAGCTGAGAGACACATGTCATCATTGACATGATGTCTTAATTGATTGCTTAATGACGTCATATTTCAAGAAAAACTGAAAAACGGCCAAAATTCACAAATTTAAGACCAGTTTTTCAAAAAATTAAATACCTCCACATGCCTCCACCAAAAAGATATTTCACACATTGCAATATTGTGACATCTTGTATATTTTTGCTAAGTTTCATTTTGGTGGAGGCCTGTTTAAATTTACCAAAAAACAATGTAAAATGTGACGTTTTTCACCATTTTGGACAAATTCTATATAGTAATCATATTTAAAAGATCCGTGTAGAGAAAAGCTCTCAACTTAAAATGCCATAATTGCCAAACACTTTGTTTGCATCATTTTAAGAATGCAAATTAAACTTAGTTCATTTAAATAAAATACACTGAAATTATAGGGCCAAAATAGGGTCTTAGAGCCCCTACCCCTTTACCAAAAAATGAACATAATTTCTATATTTCATAAATTCAAATTATTTTTTGAAGCAACTGAAAAAAGAAACAAGGACAGGAGGGGATGAAAATCTAAGACATTTTTTTTTAATTGACCTAATATCATCTAGTCATGCTAGTGGACCTTCAACACAGAACTCTAAAAAGTCCTGGACCTTTTGCTTTAAGAGTTAATTTGAACCCCTGTTCCAAGTAGTCCAGTCTTCTAAATAAGGCTGGACCTAAAGAAATATCCAGTTATAGAATTGTTTCAGTCCAGTTAATTCCTATTAAACATATGGGAAACAAATAGCAAATTTAATGAAAATAAACATTTGGTCCACCGGACGCCACTTCCTAATTTCTTTGACTGATGTAGACTGACCCCCCCCCCTCGTTATATTTGTTTTATACCACAGCAACCATGTTATTTATCATATTTATCTTGCAGCCATTATTTATGCAATCTTATATAGGCTAATAAAATAGGCTGGTTGCAGAATAAAAGTTAAAAGGTCCTGAAAACTAACAATGAAAAGTACCTTTTTGATTCCTTGGAATGTTTTCCTCATTTGAGCCGCTTTCCTCTTCCGAATTGAACTTTTCATCTTCTGAGCTGAAATGTTCTTCATCTGAACTGAACTTCTCTTCTTCTGAGCTGAACCTTTCTTCTTCTGAGCTGAACCTTTCTTCTTCAGAGCTGAACCTTTCTTCTTCTGAGCTGAACTTTTCTTCATCTGAACTGGTTTTTCTTTTTAAGCTGCCACCGTGGACGCAGTAAATCTTTCCTAAAAACAAGTAATACATGTTATTATAACAGTGAAACTGTTACTAAGTCTCACAAACGGTGTTTCCAAAACATGACCCCATGAAATTCTTCCAGTGTTTTATCATTTAAGGAGGCAGAACATAACTTCCTGGGTCTCATCTTCTCCCCTATGGTACCAAATGATTTGTCTTATCCTAGGTTACTGAGTTTTAATATATATAGTTATAGGGTAAGGATCTCAAAGGTTTTCAAGATATTAGGTGTTTTTGTCATTTGAGGGGAAGGGGCATGACCCCCTGGAATCCCTCTTTGGTACCAAATGATTCGACCTATGATACAGAAATATAATACCGTAAATTGGGTATTATATATTACATATTAATGTTTTATTTTTTTTATTTTTAACATTTATGTTAACTTAATTAAGTAATGAGTGATCATTAGTTAAGCTAAAATAAATTACTTGTTTGTCAAATCATCTTGTTGTCAATTGTCTTGTTTTTAAAAGCCTAAACATATACTAATTAGCTTGGGTTTGAAAACAAACATACGCTAATTAATGTTAAAGAGTAGAATTGTGTGAATATAAATTCAATTAACTTATGACTGTATAGATGATGTAAAGTATTAAAGAACGTTTTTTTTCTGAAAGCGCCAAAATAATACACACCAAAATTAAACATGGCCATTTTGATATAAAACCGCCAAAATATCCCTACACCAAATTATCCCAATTTATGGTATAGAATATAGTTAAAGGGTGGAAATCTCATTGGTTTTCAAGATATTTTGGTGTTTTTTTCATTTGTGGGGTGGTGCATAACCCCCCAGGATCCCCCTTTGGTACCAAATTATTTGTCTTATCATCATGATCATAAGTATAAAAATCATCATAGTAATAATATATATAGTTATAGGGTAAGGATCTCAAAGGTTTTCTGAGGGGGGTGGAACATAACTCCCTAGAACCCCCCTTTGGTACCAAATAATTAGTCTTATCTTAATAATGATTTATATGGTTTTAATAATATACTCTTCAACAAATATTTAATAAAATTATATTGATTTTTCTGAGAGGTCACATATAAGATTATTATTACATAATGGGGGGAAAAAGGGGGGTCTCAAAAATTAATTCTTAATTTGTATCCGCTATTTGATTAGAACAAACATGCTAAAAAAAAATTCAAAATCAGATCACAAGTAAACTAGTTTTGATTTTGATCCCTTTTGGCCCTTAATAGCCTAATAAAAACAACTTGATGATGACAGAGTGTACATTTCACAGTTAGTCAGATATGCTTGAAATTTCAGTGGTGTTTCTGATTTTAATGGCAAAAACGGTTTCATTACAGAAAAATTGCTAAAACAAGGTTATCGATTTCACAAGTTAGTCAAATCTTTTACTTAATTCGTTCATAAATATGGGTATTGAAAAAAAAAATTTGTAAAAGAAATATCACATATCCCGAATTCTATGGCAATGTAGTTTGTAAGGCACGTAAATTCAAAAACAATCTTCTTGACATGGTAATTTGGCTAAAAACATATTTAAGAGAGGATACAAATTGGAAGTTATAGTAAAATCTTTAAATTTGGTGGTTTTTTGAAGAAAAATTGATAATTTGATAGAAACTCTAAAACCTTAATCTTTTACTTTTTGACTATTGCATTGTTTCGAAGCATTACAGCAATCAAATCTGTTGGTTTTGTGTGATGATATAATACTCAATCATTAGTTGTTTGAAGTGTTACGGTATGTTGGAATAAGAATCGATATGTTTGATTTTTTTACATCAGTCGATAAATGCTTATTAGCTAGCTGTCAGTAACTGCGAGTGTTCTCAAGAGAGTTCCTTTACATTTCTTGTTTCAGGTTCTCTCTTGGTGTATTGAACTTTTATCGATTTGATTTTTTAAGTGTGTTAATTTTTGTGCTTTGTACAAGATGAACTATAGTGGGAAGGTTGGGCCTAAAAAACTACTAAAGTTAAACCCCCCATATTTTATATGTGCCTGTCATAAGCCAGGAATACTTGTCATAGCTTTTGTTTGTCCTTGTCAATGATCTGGGTTTTTTTGTTTTATGTCCAGAAATGACTCTTTTGTTGATAATCTAGGGATTTGTTTGAATCTTATGTATTGTATTTTTAGTCTTGGGCCAATGCAAGACAGCGAGCAGTGACCTTTGGTCATGTAGAAGACTGCTGGTTGTTTTCCATTGTGATTTTTTTTAATTGCTGTTTCTTAAATGTTGGTTGTGTCATGTACACTTATTCCACATCTCATTATCGTCTATTTGAAAATATATTAATGTATTATAATTACAGTATGACATATATGATATGACCACAGCATGTTGAATCCTTTATGTTTAAGGCCCAGTATGGGTAGTCAATTGCTTAGGACATATGTAGCCCATGGACATAATGTGATGATGGACACATAGTTTTTTGACACATGCATTCTTTAGTGGACTATAAACCAGAATCCAATAGATTTTTTTCTCAAATTCAAAGCGGACCATTAATTAATTAACTTGCATATACATGATACATGTATTATATATGTTTATCTATTATTTGATATACTGGTATAGGGCAAAAACATGAAAAAAAAACTTATTTTGTTGCCAACATGTCATATTTATCATTCCTGCTAAGTTTCAGTTAAATTAGTTTGGTGGTTTCAGCGAAAAAAAATAAATTGTTTACAGACAACTATGACCAAGACATAGTGATGGCATAATAGATAAACATTTTATAATAGGATATGGAGTTAATGAGCTCATATGGTTTTTGTATCTGTTATGTGACAAATTGAAAAAAACATCAAACTGTTAAACAATCCCTTAGTAAAACAAGGGTCACTTTTATTAACTGTTTCCTCTATTAGTCATGTTAGTGATCATCTGACAACATTCACCCAATGGAGACTTAAGCTGAAGGTTTAAGCATCTCTGTCTAAGGCCACACCAAATTAATTTCTTGTTCTACAGATTTTAAATTAATTTGTGAAATTCTAAGGTGAACCTCTAAGAATAGACACGAGCCATAACTTTTTTTTTAAACCAAGTGGTTTGGGGGGGGGGGGGGGAGGGGTAATATTCTTCATGGCAAGTACCATTAATAACCTACATTAATAAAGTTGCTATATTGTACTAGTGTCTTTTTATTTTTTTATACATGTCTTTTTGTTTTTTATACATGTAATGTAGTAGCCAGGGGTTGGGAAGGTAGGGGGCCATGGGCCATATGCCCCTTGAGGATATAAATGGCCCCTTCCAATTTTAAAATTTTATATAGAATGTTAAAGAATGGCCCCTTCAAATTTTGAATTATAATGAAAAAAGTGGTAAATGGCCCCTTTGTAAAAAATGCTTCCCAATCCCTGAGTAGCGTCACATATGAGCCAAAGTGCACTTAACTAAAATCAAACCTAATAAGTACATACATGTAAAAGTAATCATTATTGTTAATATCTATTATTTGTTATCAAGATAAAATTATATAGTCTCATTCTTTCATTGTCTTTTAAAAACATAATGTAGTTTGATTTTCCTTTAAAATTCCAAATCTAATCTTTTATTTATTATACAATGTAGCATGACTGCAGTCTTAACATCATTTGAGTTGCATCTTTTGCAAATATCATTTTCACATCTATAGGGCTACTGTATTATCATGATTATGTGTATCTTGCATTTGAATTCTTGGTTTTGAAGTTTAAGGGCTTTTTATTCTTCAAAATACACTGTACAAACAATATTTTCACTATTAAAATTAATTCAAAATATGTACACGTACAGAGACTGATTTTTTTTTTAAATCACATTAAAGAATAAAATTAAATATGTCATGTGTATGTTATCTAAAAAATGCCTATTCAAAAATATTTTAACTGAAAAAAATATTTCACTTTAAACATGTTAAAGATCAGAATATTTTTGTAAAACCATTTTTTGAGTTCTTAGTCAGTAAGTCTTAACATGTAAAATTATTTTTAAAGATGATTTTGAAATGAAAGCTTAAAATAAAATGAATATCAACAAAAACTGGCATCATGAAATTAGGAACACAAAAATAATTTTCAATTTATCCTAGGCCATGTCATGCATTTAGCACGTAGGATTTCAATCATTTAAAAAATGTTGTTAAATGTTTTATATTTAACAAAAAAAAACAAAAAAAAAAACAACAAAACAACAAAAAAACCAACCTTTAAACTTCTTCATTGTTCATGTTGTTATGACTGATCAAATGGAATATGTGAAGTACAGGGGGCTATGATGGCCATAAAACACATGCTGTGCATGGTCAGGTCATCCTTTTCAAGTTCCTTTCATCAACATTCTTATGTAATAAGGTGTGAAAAGTGCAATAAAGTTTACGACTTAAGAACAATAATTAGAGGATAATATCAAAACTGTTAATACCTGAGTTCTTCTGTGACAATATCAAGGTGATAGCATGATATGCAAGGTCATAAAAAATTGACCTCATACCAAGTTTTTAAACCAATTAAGAAAAAATGAAAGAAAATAGCAGGTAACCAAATTAGTCCATCAAAGTAAATTGTGAAATTTGAATTTTCAGAATGAACATAATAAACATCTTACATAATCTCTGTCATGTCTGTTACTTATTAAGCCTATGCAAGATTTCTCTATTAACATGATTAAAAGCAATATACTTAATATAGAATTGTTTTTTATTCTTAAATACAACCACCAAGCTATATTTACTTATTTTAAATATTTGTTTTAAATATGTAATATTCAAGAATAAATTGTGAAAATTTTCCTCTTTTCATAGGCAAGACTTCCTACCTTTATTTGAACCTAGAAAATGTGAAATATATGTTAAAATCAACCTATAAATATTTTTTTTTAAGTGACCTGATGACCTGAGGGAACCCACATTTTATTCGGAAATATTTTCATCAAATGCTCTCTTGTTTTCATTTTATTTTAGTCAAGTTAAGTGGATACTTTTACACTTAACTTTTTTTTTTATAACATTTTTGAAAATTTTAGAATAGTAAAACTAGTAAAGGGCTAAACTTAAGGACACAACATATTTATCTGATTACTAATCATTTATATGTGGGTCTTATATGACAAATAGATCAACAGGAGACTAATAGAAATGATAGGATAGTGGTTATAAGTAAACATTTTCACTGATATCGAAGACCCCTCTTTAATTTGAGGACGTTTTTTCAGGCTATCACTCCAGTACTGGCAGATACCGGGTTTGTCACTTTGTGTTAAAAGACGCGCAGACTCCGCAGTTGTCCTTGATCTTTGCTCGCATGCACAATTTTGATCTTCGGGTCCTAATACAAACATACATTTACAGCTTATGCCCATATATCAATCCCGAAACTTCCTTGGAAACTTGAAGCTTGAAAACTTTTATCGAGGTAATCTGGTTCTGCCTATAAATTCTGTACAAATAGACTCTAGTAGTATAATCGGAGTACCAGTTTTTAAAAGGGAAAGGACAAATTATTTTGCTTGAGCCCTACCCCTATCATTTCTGATATTTATTTTTTAAAATCAAAGAAAATCAGATAAAACATTTTTTTTTAACCTTTCAAATAGAGATTAGATGCATAACTTATTTCTTACTTTAAATACATAAATAAGAAAAAACAATCAAACATTACAATGAGCTCATTTCCTAAATAATCTTAACGTTAGACCAAGAAAAGGAGGTTGACAAAATTTTTCGAAACTGTAATTAGAATAAAAAGGCGTATATTTAGCTTTAAAAGTATCTATGTGTATCAAACTGAAGACAACTGGTTAAGTTTTATCGTATCATAAACTATATAATATAATCTACGTTCATACCAATCGGGCCCGGTTACCACGCCCAAACGCAATCAAATGAGTGCATGACAATTAACAAATCATATCAAATTCATTCCCAATGAAGAGCCAAATGCTATAAACAATAAATTACAAATTAAAATACATCAAATTGTAAAAGCATGTACCATAGATCTGTATATCATATACAGGTCTATGCAGGTACAAATGAAACTTTATTAAGTGTCTCCTATCCTCAGTGTCATTGACTGTTTTAAAAAGGCTGGTCCGATCCCAGAAATTTCACTTCTTGACTATTATTTGGGTTTAAGATTAAATTTAGCTGTATTTCGTTTTGTGAAGAAGAATCAATGTCAATTTTATCAAAATATATTTTCCTGCAATTTTCATTAATTTACAACTTAAATGAAAGTGACTCTCATCTTCGATCACGTTGCACGTTTGCTATCTTCTCTTTGTAACTGGTGGTCACCAGAGGTGGTCACTTAACCGTAATTTACATATAAATTTTCTGTATTCAGTATTGTCTGTTAACAAATAGAATTCTAAATTATAATTATTTTTTATCTGTTTAAAAGTTTGTAGCTTGCTTTTCCATCTTGTCTCAAAATATATCATTATAACTATTTTCAACATCTTCTTTATAGTATTTCTTTTCGTCTGTATTTTTCTTAAATTCAGACTGTGTGAATTGCAGGATTTTCTAATATGATTTACATAGCTATACCAGGGATTAAATAAAACTGATTGTTTTGGACATCCCTGGCTGTACCAAGTATAAATACAATAAGAGTCCAATTCTTTAGAAATACTATAACACTCTTTTAGTGAGATTAACAAACTTTTACTTAATGGTAAAGGTATACATTATTATAAATTTATACAAAAATAAAAAAAAAGGTAATCAACGATCAACTTTGTATCAAATTCGAAATAAATAAATAAATAAATAAATAAATAAATAAATAAATAAATAAATAAATAAATAAATAAATAAATAAATAAATAAAATAAAATAAATAAATAAATAAATAAATAAATAAATAAATAAATAAATAAATAAATAAATAAATAAATAAATAAATAAATAAATAAATAAATAAATAAATAAATAAATTGAGGCGGAGCTTTAACGACCAATTGCATGGATTTAATTAATTAATCGATGTAAATTATCATAATCGAAATGAAAGCCCATTGGCTACCCCAGTGACCGACAGGTCAGGGCGGGGCTTCACGTGTAACTTTTACCTAGGTCAAATGAATAGGTACATGCAAATTCAACTGAACCATTCAATTGATAGCATGGCTTCCAGTTGTTGGTGGTTTACCATTATTAACAATGCCCTACATTACCGTTCAACAGAACAACTACAGCCTGTAGGTGTTTCATATGTTACTCCTGATGAAGATAGGGAAGGATTCGTCACAGTAGTCTTTACAGGAGAAGAATTAAAGGTAGTTATTTATTATATCATAGGTCTATGATTATATATTACACATATTACTAACGCTTATTAGAGACCCTGGCCTTATATTAGATATAAAGAATTTATGTTGAAATGTCCACAAACTTTGAAGAAAAAATAAGAAGGGGGGATCAATCATCATTTTTTCCCCAGATTCATTACCTTACGCTGTGATTGACGTAAAGTTTTAGTTTTCCATTATACGGTATTTGCATTAAAAGTTGAAAACACTCTAGATTTTGATAATGTATAGTTTAAAGGGCTATATAGTCTTATAAAGAAAAGTTTTTAACCATCTTATTGTGAGGCCAGATTACTTTCGGGTGCATGCTGAAAGTAATGAAGCATAGACCTGTATATTTAAACGTTCTTGAAAATCATATCTAAAATTTATCTTGTCTCAGCACCGAAACCGTATTTTATAAGGGAAAAAAACCATTTTCTTTAAGTTTTTGTTTTATTTCATAAATAAAACAAAATATTAAAAACAATATTTTTTTTCATCTGTTTGAAATTTAAAAAGTTGTAAGTTGTATAATGCCCGAAAATGTACTGATTTTTTACCCCATCATAAATTAATGTTAAAGTTATATGTAAAGTCTAGAGAGTACCCATTTCCCGCCATCTTAAGATTATTTAGTATTATTTTCAGATCTCCTGCCCTATAGAAGATTACCAAGCTGTAGACACGCATTTTGCGGAGCTAAACGCAAAAGGTCCTGTATCTAGAAGAAAATTTTGCTTAACTCTGCAGAAACTTCTTAATAGACTGATCAAAGTTGTAGTTCCTACGGCCTATGATGCAGAGATTGGATCAGGTAAGTCATTTATATAGTTGTGCGTTTTGCTTGACTTGCTTTTTTTGCAAGTCCTTCCATTACATGTAACAATTAAGGTTCGATCTTCTTACTTGAAGAAAAATAGCTGCAATTTAACCTCCTTTTCAATTTAATTCTATGTGTAAGTCTGAACATCTAAATAACACATACAATTGCGTTACTATTAGTCTGTTAGTATTAAAGGTTAGCAAGGCCATCAGAAAGGGGGTGCCTTGGGTGTGATCGTACCCCCTTCATTAAAAAATAATAATGAAAAACTCAGCAGGAATGCACCAAAACCCCACCAAAATCGGTCCAATTTTAGAAAATTTTCTCAAACTGTCAGGGGACATCCACTCCCCCACACCCACTGTCAGAAACCTGACGGCGGCCTTGGTAAGGTATAATCTAAGTGTCTTCATAATGCCAAATAATTTTTAGCATTTTTTTTTGTTTGAACACTTTAATTGATTTCGTCAAGGCATTGTCTCTCCATTTTTTTCTCAATTCACTCAAATAGTCTTTTACTTTAACCTCACACCTTTATGTGAATTTAAGGTTTATTTAGGTACATTTTGAATGGATTTTTAGAGTTAATTGAATAGATGAAGCAACACAAGTAATTTTGTAATGCAAAAGATAAATGATGAGTAAATTTTATATACATGTACATATAGATCAAGACTTTGCTGACCCATATTTGTATGTGTATCAATCTAATATTGTTTAATACTATCAGTAATGCTTCAATATTTTGAGAACACTGTCAAACTTTTTATTCCATGCAAATCACAGTAACATATTGAATGTGAATATTGAAATTAAATATTAGAAATAACAAAAATATTTGCAGGTTCAGACCAGGAAGAATCAAGTGCAGAGCCTGCAAAAGCAGAAAAATACAAATATAAGCATAAAAGTTTTAAAGATGAGTTGCAGGTTTGTTTTTTTAATTCGAAAACAAAAATACAGATCTATGTATTTCATCCTGTTGACTCCTAACAGTTTAAAACATTCATTTTTTCTTTATGTAATGTTCAGACTTTTTATTTGTTTTCAGTCTATGAAACAAGCTAAGAAAAGCTGATGATTTTCATCAGCCCTCTTATCTCAATCTCTCATCATGATAGCCATAAAGACAGTGAAAGTTAAACATTATAGGGACATTATAGATTGTTTTTAAGGATGCTCGCTAGTCTTGTTTTGGGATTTCTGTCATTTTTTCGGAATCCTCTGGTTTTTACCATCAAAATAGGGTTATAAAGTTTTTGCCCACGAACCCCCTATTTTCTTGTTATCAAAGTCTTTATTAGGTCATAAAGAGGTTATATACAAAGTTTTATCAAATCCTATTTATTCTGTCATAGGTTTTAACAGCTAAATAGTGCTAATGCTAAACCTATGAAAAAGTCAGAGAAACCCTTTTCCCGCCAAAACTTTAAAGTCATTTATCTTGAAAACGAGGTCACGAACCTGTCAATTTTTTTTGCTTATTGTATACCTTTTACTATTACCTTTTCATTTGAAGCATCAAATTTGAAACCTATTTATATTCAATAATAGTAGCGAACATCCTTAATTACTTGTACACTGTCAACGTCAAAGTGATGTTTGAAATCATGTGAAATATTTTCATTTTTATGAAGAAAATTCTGTAACATGATATGTGCACCATAGGGTTTGTGGTCAAGGAACTCAACTGGGTGTTGATATATTTATAACTAATAGTGATCAGAGATAAGAAATCTAGCATTCATCTAGCTTATTTCATAGACTGTTTTGTTGAAAAACTTAGATTTTGTTGCTTCAGATAGAAAACAACATTTATAGGAGTTGTTTGGACTTTCCTGGGTTAATCACATGGTTTTGCTTAAAACAAATTAATTCAGAAACAAAATTTTGATGAAAGGTAAACCTATCAGCTCATTTGAAAAAAAAAATATTGAAACTACCTCTTAGTTTGAAGAAGAGTTAACAATCCATGTAAGAGTAATTGTCCTTCTTCTGGTATTCCCTCAAATATTGCAACCATTTGAAAAACTATAAAAAAATATCTGAATGAATTGAAATTGCATTTGTTAAGGACCCATTGGACAATACACATGGCAGGTCTTTAAAAATGTACTTACCTATGTATTTTTTTTTCTCTCTAGTTGATGAGAAGTTTACATCCTGGTACAAAGAACACTGCCAGATCAGAATTCCTGAATCCTAAAGACAAGGCATGGAGAAAGCAGTCAGCATTGGCATTACGCTTTAATGGCTCTGTAAGTTTAATAAACTGCTCAAATGACATAAATTTATAAATCTAAATTCAGTTTTATTATCAAACAGAAATAGAAAGATACATGTATGCATACAGTACACAGTTTACCTATAGCATGTAATTGGTGTAATTACACCTCTATATAATATTTATTACAATATGACAGCATCAAATTAATCCAATTACAGAAATTTAATGAATGATATAACATTGATATAAGTGTAAAGTATAAAAAGAAATTCCTAAACTTACTTTTTTTTCCTTTTATTGATTTTTTTTCCTTGATCGATTTAAAAGTCGTAATTAAGTTACAATTTTTAGAAATTTTGTTACTTACCTTGAATGATAACTTGAGACCATGATGGCCTTAATGATCCCGATTCCAATAGTATACTCAACTAAGTTTAGTATATAAGATAAATTATAAATAAGTGTTGTTTTGGTTTTTTTTCAGAGCGCTGAATTTGGTGGAAATTTTAGGGAACAAATTTATTGTGCAACACTGCCAGAATGCTGCTTCCTGCAACTGATGGACATTTTTTCATCTTTTGATGTTGGCTTGATTCAATCAGAAAAGAAAACCCCAGACATCAAAGCAGGGCTGTTCACCTCATTTGTTGGCTGTAAAGAGGAACCAAAGATTCACAGACTATTGAACACCCTTTCTATGGGTATGATCACCTTGGAGGAATTCAGGAAGGAGGCAAAAAAATTGAAGGTTAGTTAAATGTGTTATAAAATGCTGGATGAATTAATTTGCAGCTTCATTGTGTAATAGAAACACCTTTAAAACAAACCTATAATTGCTACTCTTCAGAAGTATATATTTATATTATAGTACTTACATGTATATTATATGTGTTGAAACTTTAGAAAAATGTTCTTAAATTAGACATAAAGACTTGTTAAATAGATTTATGATTAAGCATGTTAAATAAAGTAGCACAAAAATGTCACTTTCTTATTTGCTCAAACTATATGTATAGCATGTATAGTGTCACTCTATTGAAATGTAGAAGTGATTTAAATTAAGAACCTGGGCTGTTCAGATTGTCACAGGTTTTTCTGATCATTTTAAGGTCTTTATTTGTAAGGAATATATAACATCAAACATGACAAAAATAATTAAAAATTTAAGCTAGGTTTTAAAAAAAAATCATCTTTATTCTCATTATATTTTCATTTTCTTCTCCAGGAATCTCCAGTTGAGACAGTTGAAAGTTTAAAGGTAAGATTTCTATAGAGTTAGAATTTAACTATCTTACATGTCTTGCTTTATATCTAGGAACTGACAAACAGTTTTTACATTTCTCATTTAGAGGATTATCATTGATTGTTATAGAACAGTTGAACTTAATTTACTCTCTTAAAGAATTTGTGTGAATTTTAAACATGCAGTTATTAGGGCCCGAAAGATGTGGACGCCTTGTAGTTTTCACACTGTCTGTCCTTCAATTTTTATGAACAATGACAATACAGTTTTATTAAAAATAAATACTGTACCATTGCTGTGCAGCATGATGTTCACATTAAAATGTGCAAATCGGTAAAATATTTTGAGTTTTGAGTATTGAATTTTGTAAGCACTAAAACTTAAAAACATATTGACAGCACAATTTATATGAAATTTTGTAAGCATAAGATATTTATTATCTGATGTCCCCTGTATGAAAATTTTCCTTTTAACAAATGTTATATAGTTTTAAGATTTTAAATTAATGTTTAAATAATATAGTTGAGCAAATCTGTTGAAAAGAAATATCTAAAGGGTCAGTATATCATTTTTTAGAAAGAAGTAAGAAGACTTGAGGAAGAAAACACAAGCCTAAAGTTGACAGTTGATGCCTTAAAAAAACAGCTGAGAACAGATAAAGAAGTGGTAATTTATGATAATTATACTTACAACATGACTTATAAGTAAAATCTTAAAAAACAGAACTAGGATTGAACACAAAAAAATGATAAATGTTAGCGTTAACTATAGCCATATCCTTGCCAATGAAGCTTAGCTTGATTTGAACATGTAATTGTATTCAATGTTCAGGTTTGACTGAAAGTAGCATCCTTATTTTCCGCAATAACTTTTGTTCTGAATGATTATAAATGCTATGAAACTTTACAGTAATAGAACATACAGGGGTTCAATGTTTTACAAAATGTACTGTACAAGTTGGGACCAGACATCAATAGGTCTTGTTTTTCTTAAACACAAAAGAGAATAAATCAAAGAAAGAATTTTAATTAACTTGTTATTTATTCAAGCAATTTATGTTTTATTTCAGGATGTGTATGAGTTCGAAAGCACACCAGAAAAAAATACACCATATAAAAGAATACAGAGGTATTGAATTGTTCACAAGCAGATGAATTGTGTATGAAGTGTATAAAAGTAAATTTGTTGTACATGTAGTTGAACCTTTATTTATTACCTTTAGTACTTAACAAGCTTTTTAAAGACACTTATCCTTAAACCATAACTTTGAAACTGAAAGTTTTAATTAAATTGAAATCATTTGATAAATTTGTTTTTCCTTGATGTGCCATCTTCAGTTACTGATTTCTTTACATTTTTTTTATATTATTTATAGGACAATTGTTGCTGATGTTCATGACAATCCAACTAAGAAGCAGAGAAGATTGGACAGGGAAAATGAGGTACAATACATCGTATATATTTTGTGCTTTGAATTTAAGCTTTTCTATCTTGTACAATCTTCATATTTTGTTTCCTGCAACTTGTACAAGCCATACATATAGGGGCAAATTTGGCACTATTAGTTGCCATGTGGGTGCAAATGAATCAGTGGCATTTTAAAAATCCATAATGGAAAACAGCTAGCAGCCTTCTATGTGACCATTGGTCACTGTTTGAAATTTTGCAATTTGCATTATTAACATGATTAAAAACACAATTATAGATTTACAAAGAAATAAGCTTAATGAAAACAAAATGTTGCAGATAGTAAATGTCACATGAATGTATATTAAATGATATATAAACAGTTAGAAACATGTCACTCTAATTATGTATTTTTTTTCAGCTAAATGAGATAATGCAAGAATTAAGACAAGTAAGTATTTTTTTATCAAATCAATACTTTGGTAAAATTTTATAAAACAAAGCTTACAATTCGTTAACTTCTTAAAACATGTACAACTGATATTCTTTTTGTTCTATACCAGTCACTTTTCAATTTTTATACATTTAGCTTTGCACAGTATTTTTTATTTGTGTCATGTAAAGTAAGAAATGATTACTATGCATCCCTCCGACAGCATATATTTCCTTCTTTTAGAAATTCTGTATTTTTGTAAATAGTGAGTTATCTCCCATTTACAAGAGTTGTCCTCCATTATGGTAGGTACATTACATTGCAATGTATGGGACAATAAGGTTTTAATTTTTTAAAATTAATCAGAGGGCTAAGCAGACCCTATTAATACAGGAAAACATGTTATATACCTTTTCAAAAATAATTATACTTCACATTTGGACATCTTTTGACAAATTGAAAAATAAATGCAGAAAAACTTATTTCTCCACACAGTAACTAGTATACAATACCTTCTCAAAAGAGAAGATAACTCTGCAAATGGGAGATAACTCACAATATACAAAAATAGGGAATACTTAGCTATTAATTTGTATACATGTATGAATTGAAAATTATGTGGCCATTTTTATTTAACAGGAAGAGGTTCAAGTTATAGAGCAACAGCCTATGGAGGTAGAGGTCCAAAATACAGAGCAACAACCCGCACAGTTAACAGAAACCCCAGATGTAAGTTATCATTAGATGGATCCCTATTGTCAACACTTGGCGTCTTTTTTCCATCCGTCGTCCTAACTCTTTCAAAGACAAACTTTAAGAAATAGTGTACTAACCATATTTTATATGTGCATGTCCTATCACTTATCCTGAGGAATCATTGTTACATTTGTACTTAATTTTTCTGTTAGTTTTATATCCATATGTTTTTTTATTAAACTAATAAATTGAATTGGTTTTGAATCTCATGGGTTTTTTGATATAGAACCAACTGCAAGAAAATAAGAAGCAAGCATTGTAAGTCAATTTGAAGGATTCTGGATAAACATGTATTCCATTTGACTGATTTATGTATTCTTTGTTGCGCACATTTATTTATCAAACATATCATTGTTTGTTTATCTTCACAGAATGACATGCTTTAATTTTGTTCTTTTAGGTTGTATACAGTAAAGGTGAAAAGGTTATGGCAGAGTGGGACAGTGAATGGTATGAGGCAGTCATTGTTAGAGTCAACAAGACAAAAGGTAAGGTTTTCAAGCTCCAAACAAATGAGAATAAGAGATACTGTGACTATTGTCTAATTAAATATCAACAGAACTTGATAAAAACCCAGAAAGAAATAGATTTTTTCTGCAGTTAGTCTTATTTTATTTACAGATACATAGGGTGAATTTTCAAATTGATTATAGTTCACTAACCAAATATCAAAATTGGGGGCGGGTATATAGAAATCACCCTGTCTGTCTGTCCACAAACCCTGTAGACACAACTCATCCTTAACGACTTGATGGAGTTTGATGGAAGGTTCATCATATGTAGACGTGCATGAAGAATTTTTGTTGCTGTGGGATATCATTTAAGGGAGAAATATGGACATGAAATATTCACATATAGTGTTCAATAATAGACCTCATAACCACAACTTCTTTTAAATGGCTTGATGGATTTTGATGAAGCTTTACATGAAGAAAGAACACCATATGTAGATGTGAATGAAAAAAAATCATTGTACTTGAATATCATAAAGATAATTTGACTTAAGGATTTTTTGGCAATATAGAGTCCAATGTGAAGTGTTTAAAGTATTACTTTTTTTTATATTTTTAGGTTACTATATCAGATACTTTGATGGTGTGAAAGCAACTGTTAGTGCTGAAAGACTGAAAAAATTGTAATGCTAGTCTCTGTTATCAACTCTGTTATTATACATGTAGTTGTTGTTATTGTTATTGTTATGTTTTCTAGTAAAAATTTTATTTATTAAGACATGTAAGATAGGTATGAAATTGAATGCCTCTTTAGTAATTGATATTGGCCAGTGTTTGTAGATGTAAATAAATCATTAATAAACCATTGTCAAATACAATAGAGGAGAATTTAGTTTTTTGTGTGGAAACTATTTGTTTTACAAATAAAATGTATGATAAAATTAGTTTTTGTCTTTGTTTTGTGCTAATGGTATGTTTCAAACTCAAATGTTATGCAAATTCAATTTTCAAATAAATAAGAAAGACTCCCATGGGGAACTAAACTTCCCTTGGGAAAATTATCTTCCCATTGGAAAGTCATATTCCCAAGGGAAATAATCCGCCTTTTTCTCTTCCCATGGGAATTCTTTTTTCCAATTGGAAGATCACTTTCCCATTGGAGGTTGGTATTTTCCCATTGGAAATTATGGATTCCCATTGGAAAAGAAAATTTCCCATTGGAAAATATTAAATCCAATGGGAATATCATGTTCCCATTTTCTTTCAAACCCAAATTTTTAAAATATCTCCCCCCCTAAGGCCAAAAAGGTTAATTGAATCTTGTTTCCCATTACAAAACTAACATTTTGGTATGCAATTCAATATCACGACAAACCAAACGAAAAAAATAAAATATGCCAAAATTAGAAATGTGAATTAAATTTAGACAGAGTTGTGTGTATAATTGGCATAGTTTTGCTATATCTATAACAAAGAAATTTGAAATAGATTATGACCATTTTGAGAATGTTAATAAATCTTTTAATGAAATCAAATCAAGCTTAAAAAGAGAAAACAAAAAGACTATTAAAGAAAAATATTATGAACTTGTAATAAATAAAATATCCGGCTTTGATGAACTCTTCAAAGTTATACTTTATATTTCATATTTCAGACTATTTAAATCTTCAAAATTTTAATAGTAAAAAAATACGTACTAAACTATGATTAGTGATCATAACCTAGAGATTAAACTTGGTAGATATGAAAATATCCCAAGAGATCAAGGACTGTGTAAATCCTGTAAAATTATTGAAGATGAAGCTCATTAAATTAATAATGATATAAGAAAAACATTTATTGACTTTATACAATCAAAATATTCAAATTTTAACCAGCCTGACACTATTGAAAAATAAATTGTTGTACTAAATCCAAATATGTGGATGTTTTGCCCTTTTGTAAAGCAATCATTTGAGTTGCGACAATTGTCAAATACATGTACACACATATTTGTAAATGCTACTGTTTCATTCTTTGGCTGTATTTGTACTATGTGTCTATAATTATATGTTCATTGTTTTTGTTTGTTCGTGTTTGTAGACCTTTGGGGTTTGTACGCAATAAAGTATATTTTGATTTAAACTAATGGCTGTTTAGAAAGGAATGGCAGCCATAAGCAAACAGAATGAACTGTCTTTCTTTCATATGACCATTGTTCATGTCACATAAGAAATTGTGTTTATGCTGTATGATAATTTTATTAACGATACGAGCCCTTAATGTTTTCGAGTTTGTTTAAGATTTTAATGACCTATTTTAAGCATTTGCCGCGCGCAATTGCTCATGAACCGCCATATTCTTTTTATCATCAATAGTATGTGCAATAAAATATACAGTTTTACAATTTTTAATGAACATGATGATATGTCATTTAATATATACTGGTCAAAAAAAGTTACGCATAGATAGAAAATTCCCCGTACGTTTAATGCAAATCGAAACAATTTCAAAACATTATTGCCGAGCTGTTCTGCAACCGATTTTCACGAAATAAAATCCAGTAAAAAGAAAACAAAATAGTAAGAGATTGTTTGTTTAATTTTGAGTAAAATCGTACCATCGCTGCTTTTTAAGATATTGCAAGTAGAACTCAAGTGTACATTTTACGATTCAATTTCCCGTTTACATCAATGCAAAATGTTTCGTGAAAAACATTAGTCGTGTTCTACTCACAATCTCTTAAAAACCATTGCAGTTAGGATTTTGGTCAAAATTAATCAAACAATCTTTATTTTGTTTTCTTTCTACTGGATTTTATTTCGTGAAAATCGGTTGCAGAATAGCTCGGCAATAATGTTTTGAAATTGTTTCGATTTGCATTAAACCTACGGGGAATTTTCTATCTATGCGTAACTTTTTTTGAAGAGTATATGACATCGGTAGAATACCAGGACCATCGGTAGAAAACCAGGACACATCTTTAGAAAACCAGGACCATAATGTTTTGAAAAATGATCGAAAAATCAAAATTATACCATTTGTAATGAAAAGGGAAATGTCTTAAGTTTAAAAAAGTACGATAATTTAGAACATAGAGAATAATTTTCAGCCCAGTGAATGGTAATTTAAAACATATATTCATGATTATCTGAAAAAAGGGAAATTGTCGCTTGCTGGACAAAATAAACAATACCTTACTGTTTTTTAATGTTCAGACTTTTAAAAAAATAATGTAAATCAAACTAACTTGTTTATAAGTGCCATAATTGCCAGGTATCATTGTTTGGAAAAAATCGTCTGCCAAGTTTGTTTTTTTCATCATCACATCGGTAGAAATCTAGGACATCGGTAGAAAACAAGCAGAAACATCGGTAGAAAACATGTTGTCGCAGGACAAGTATAACGACCGTGCATATGTATATATTTTTTTTTATTATTTTGCATTCTCGCAGGGTTTACCGCTATTGTTAACCACTGGAAATCTGAAGACAGTCCGAAAGATAACGGTGTAAGATTTTTTTTACAAAGAAAATGATAATTATACATAGAAGAAGTTTGTAGACAACAGGTTAGAATTAGACTGTTGTCTACCATTTCCCCCTATTGTCCTTTTTATAGGATTTCTCAAGTCATTGTGGAAACAATAGCCGGTATTATCACTGTCCTGCTTCTTCTTCCAATTTGCTTTGTCTTTTTGGGATATAGTCAGAGTAAATTATAAATGATCACAATGTACATGGTTTACATGTTTATAAGGTTTGAACTTTTTTTCAAGGTTTAATTAACATTTTATTATCTGTTTGACCAGAGGTTTCTGAAAAGTTTTATTCACAAAACTGTGACGGACGAAGCGGGGACGAAAATCATAACTATTGATAACAAATGTAAAATTTGATACAATGTTATACATGTAGGTATACATAATTTACAATTCAATTGGGTCACAGATATAATAATATAATATAACAGTGATGGTTGACATATATATTATTCGGATTTACTTCAAGTCTGAATTTTATGAAATAGTTTATACTTTCACAATATGGAATAGACTAAATAACTGCGAAGAGAAGAGGTTCAAACAAAAAGTTGAAGACCGACAGTACTTTTATTATACATTGATCCACTCTGCAGGCTTATATAGCCCATAATGATTCGTTCAAATCTTTTTTTTTAAATTGTAATTTAAACGTAGGAAAGAAAAGTACGTTAGGGACAATGGTCTGTTTGTGCTTTAGTTTGCTTCTCAAAGTTGTGTCAAAATTTAGTAAAAATGAAACTCTGTACACTCTTATACAATATGAGATGAAATTGACAATAGAAAAGAAAATATTTTCAACATACGCATGAATATGAGGGACAGCGTTGTTTGAAAAAAAAAGACTATTCAGAGGGATTTCTAACCCAGTGTTAAATCAGTGAATAAGATAAGAATATCTGGAGGATCTATACACGTACAGTTTTGTGTTGTTAATGTATCTATCCCAAAAGTATTAACGTGTTCTTGTTCTAGCACTTGATCATTATAAATAGGTGAATAACAGTAAAAACAGCAGGGGGTATGCTACAGCAACATGATACTAGTAGCATTCATGCATATAGTATTTCTATGCCCCATCTACGAAAGAAGAGGGGCATATAGTGTTCGGGTCCGTTCGTCCGTCATTAATCCCAATATTTCCAAATTCCCATTTACTAACAAATGCCACATTAATCATATTGGTATGGTAGGTGCACCTAGTCGTGTTTATCACAATGCATGCCTCGGATGCTGGATGTGACCTGTATTTTCCGCATGAATGACCACTTACAGAAGAATGGTTAAAGTCTATTTCCATTGACAAATGCCACATCAATCACTGCACCTAGTGATGCTAAGCACAATGAATGCTTCAGATGCTGGATGTGACTTATATTTTCCGCATGAATGACCACTTACAGAAGTAGGGATAAAGTCTATTCCCACTTACTGACATTTGCCACATCAAATAAAACATGTATTGATAATGTATGTATATATACCACAGTGGAAGGAGCAGCAGATGAGCTAGTTGACATGATCATTTCTGCAGCAAACATTTCTTTGAAGAGAAAACAAATAAAGAAAAAAATTAACCATAATCACCAAAAGTGGTTTGATAAAGATCTTGGTAAATCCAAATCTAATTTAATTGATTATGGCAAAATTTATTCAAAATTCCCTAAAGATCAAAGTATCAAAAACCATTATTATAAACTATACAGGGAATACAAAAAACTAAGAAAATACAAGTTCAGACAATATAAACATTCTATTCTTACTCAACTTGAAAACTTACATGAAGAAAATCCAAAAGCTTATTGGAATTTACTCAATGAACTAAAAGGGAAACCAAATGAGGATCAGAAAAGCTCATCTGTTGAACCATCTGCATGGGTCACTCATTTCAAAGCACTTAATGAAGCTAAGATAACCTTTAGCTCTCTTTAAGAACCGCCTCAAAAATCTTGATTTCCTACTTGACACTCAAGAAAAAGAAAAGATATTTAATGAACTTGATATAATTATTACCAAAGAGGAAATAGCGAAAGCTATATCTAAATTAAAGTTTAACAAGGCCCCTGGTTTGGACAACATTTCAAATAATATGCTTAAATGTGGAAAAGAAATATTAATCCCTTTACTTGCAAAATTGTTCAATGCATGCCTTGCTAACAGTATCTATCCAAAGCAATGGGCAACAGGATTCATAGTACCAATTTTCAAGGCTAATGATATATCCGATCCAAATAATTACAGGGGAATAGCAGTAACAAGTGCAATTGGCAAACTATTCAATAGTGTTTTGAATACCAGACTTGACTCTTTTCTTACAAAACATAAGATTATACACGAGTGTCAGGTGGGATTTACAAGAAAAGCGAGGACCACTGACCACATGTTTATATTGAAATGTATAATTGATGAATATTGTCAGAGTAAAGAAGGAAGAGTGTATGCCTGCTTTGTTGATTTCCAAAAAGCTTTTGATACAGTTATACACACTGGTCTGAAACTCAAGCTGTTGAAAATAGGTGTAGGATCTTTATTCTATAACATCATCAAGAACATGTATGAAGTAAGCAGTTCTTGTGTCAAAATTGGCAATAATATAACAAGTTTTTTTTTCCAATTAACTTGGGAGTCAAGCAAGGGGATAATCTGAGCCCTAACTTATTCAAAATTTTTATCAATGATTTACCAACCTACTTAGAAAGCTCAGTGGATCCAGTATTTCTTAATGGTAAACCTATTAGCTGTCTTTTGTATGCTGATGATATGATTTTATTATCCACATCAGCTAAAGGTCTTCAAAATAAACTAGACATTCTTCACAAATACTGTAAGGACTGGTGCTTATCACTTAACCCTATTAAAACAAAAAATCTGGTCTTCAACAAGGCAGGCAGACACATTAAACATTCTTTTAAATATAATGAATATGAATTAGAATGTGTACAACAGTATAGGTATTTGGGAATTTATTTTGCAGCCTCTGGCACCTTTTCCTTCGCTCAGAATGAACTTTATAAAAAGTCGCTAAAAGCATACTACAAATTAAGTAAAGAGTTTTTATTCTTAAACCCAAAACTTAAAACAAGCATGCATGTGTTTGATCATACTATCAAACCAATCCTTCTTTATGGTTGTGAAATATGGGGAACATTTAACTGTCACACACCTAAATACAGAAATTGTGATTCTTTACCTTTTGACAAAATATACAACAACTTAATAAGCGAAAAACTACATGTTAAATTCTGCAAACAAATACTTGGCGTCAATAAAAAAGCTACAAATTATGCAGTGCTATCAGAACTCGGTCGCTTCCCGTTGTACTATGACATTGTTAAGTCTATGCTAAATTATTGGCAAAGATTGGAGCACGACATAGAGGAATTTCCACTCTTACAAAACGCCTTCTCCCATTCCAAAAAATTACACTATGAAAAGAAATCATCTTGGTATGGGGCGTTAAATATGATAATAAAAAACACACCAAACTTCTGTCTTCAGGGGCAAAATAAGTTAAAAAAACAATGCATAAAAAGTCACGTTCGAGATGCTTTTATAGCAGAATGGAAAAATAAGCGAGAACAAAATAAAGAAGGAAAACTAAGAACATATGTCAAGTTTAAAGACACCTTTGGGTTTGAGAAATACTTAGATAAAGTTAAAAACTTTGAGCGAAGGAGGGGGATGACCAAGCTTAGAATATCATCCCATCATCTCCAAATCGAAAAGGGTAGATACCAGGGTGTCCCTCCAGACCAACGACTATGTCAGAAATGTGACTCTGGCGAGGTTGAAAATGAAATTCATTTTTTATTCAAATGCTCTCATTATGATCGTACGAATCTGAACAAAATTATCACAGAGAACTGTGTTAACTTCAGTGCACTTGATCTAGAAGCGAAGCTACTTTGGTTACTTTCATGTGAGAATGAAGAGATCTTAACCCAATTATGCACCTTTATTACAGATAATTTAAACTGACCTTGCCCATTTAATTGCTTAATAATAGTAAAACTTCTTTTTTCTCTACATCACTCGTTTCATTTTATTAATTTAATTTCTCTTTGTACTCCAAAGACCTTGATGTTCTGCACCAGACGCGAGGTGGGTTGCTCTATGTTATAAAATATAACAGAGAACATATCCATACAAGCACCGTCCCTTGGCGTCTGTTGCAGATCTTCAATGTCTCCACGCAACGGTAAAGAAATATTATGCTCCCTTAACCGTTTCTTAATTCCTATAAGTAGTTTGGATTTTAAGGCCTTGTTGTTCTGCACAAGACGTAAGGTGGATTGCTCTATGTTATGAAATTTAACAGAGAACATATCCAAACAAGCACTGTCCCTTGACGTCTTTTGCAGATATTCAATGTCTCCGCTCAATTTTAACATCATTATCTTGCGATTCTACATCAGTCACGAGGTGGTATACTCTTGTCCATGAAATATGGCTTGAGTTTATCCATAAGCACCGTCCCTTGGTGACTCTTGTAGAATTGTAACTATAGTATATACTTTTAATCCTATATCAAATAAACAGAGGGCACCCAAAATTAAAAAAAAATAAAATATATATATATATAGTTATTTACAAATCTCTCGTTCTCTAGACCTTATATTATAAATGAACAACCTCGCCGGGGTCATATATTGGCAAATTAATGATTTTTTTTTTTTATTTATTTTTTTTTTTGTCTATTTGTCTCATTACAGCTCTTCTTATGTCTATGTATGTTTGAAATCATGATTGTTTATAATTGTAATAGCCCCCTGTGGGACCATAATTGGCAAATAAATATCTTATATATCTTATATATATTGGTATGGTAGGTGCACCTACTAATGCTTAGCACAATGTATGCCTCAGAAGCTGGCTGTGACCTATATTTTCCACATGATTGACCACCTATAGAAGAATGGTTCAAGTCCATTTCGTCTTACTGATAAGTGCCATAGAAACCATTTTGTTATGGTAGGTGCACCTAGTGATTGCGGAAAAAAATAAATGTTGCAAGATGGGGCATTACATGTATGTCTTTTGGACATATTCTTATTTCAAATGTATTGGCGATTTTACTGCCAAATTCTGCAAACCAAAGTAATGTGATATCACATATAGGGCAAATAGTCATGCATAAACAAATTATGAATATATTAAAAAAATAAAAGGATTGTTCGGGTGTCATTCACTCATGATCTGACTGCAAATACGTATTTTGTTAACACAATCAGACAGACAGTATTATTTTAACGCTCTGTTTCTGTCACACCTGCCAAGAAGCACAGTGATGTCAATAAAACAGTTAATGAAGTTATTCTAAATATGCAATGATAACTTTACCTTCTTATGTAACAAAGTTTCGTTCGCTCTAGCTTTACCTTCCTGTGTAGCACATGTAGCAACATTTTTTACGCTCCGGCTTATGAAGTTTACAAATCGCAACTGCATGATTCGTTCATATTCCAGAGCTTATGGAACATACATCTGCCACACTTGTCACACAAATTGATAACACAGGGTTATGTTACTCCTCACTTAAACATGTTATAGCAGACATCATGCGCTTCTGGGATTTCTACCTCTCTCAGAGCACAGATGTTGGGCTTGTCATGCTGAATTAAAACCATCTGAAATTGTTTACCCTTCCTGATACGCGAGTTTACTCCTCTTACGACCTGGGTTCACGTTGTTGGTTGACCTTCACTTGTTTTATATGTTTTTGTGTTTCTATGTGCTGTTCTCGTTTGTTTTAACTGGGTTTGTCTCTGCCGTTTCGAACTTTAGACATTCGAATGCCCCATTGGTACCTCTCTGATTTTTAGAGCAATGACATATTAGGACCAATACCGATGCCTCACACACTAGACACAAACACATTATAGATGTCATTGTAACAATATACATATATTGCCCAAACATTTTAAGTACTATCAATGTTAAAGTGCTATTGTGTCTCCTGTTGTTTTTGTGTAGTTTGTTCCTTTATTTGTTATTGCTTTTCGTTTATTAGTGTAAGTAAGCGGCGACTAACCGTCTCTGGATTTGACGTAAATGCCCAGCCCACAGAATAACCGAGGTGTGTATCCTAGTTAGCTGATGCTGCAGAGGGCATCATCCGCATCAGGTCATAATACAGAAAGCCTTAACGCTGACCCTAGTTGACCAACGCATGTGGAGAGTGTCGAGCTGCTGCCACATAAAAAATCTCTTTGTGAGCTGCCAAGCATTGCACCACGTAGACTCCATTTTCCACCATATATACTCATCTCTCCCGCTTTCCAGTGGTCTACTGTTTCTTTGTTTCCCATTCCTACCCAATATTTCTCATCATCATCATTTTCCTATAGTGTTGCTTTGATGTAAAACTCACCGATTCACATAATCACCCAGGTGTTCATATGGTAACAAAATCATTTTCAGGTTAATGATATCGTGTTTTAAGAAATTCTAACGTATATGCAGTGCCATTTCAGTATGGTACACTTTTTTACGCAAAACATCGTGCACTTTAAACTATTACTAACGTAAAGGTTAAAATTCATATGACCTTGGGGATAAATAATCAAGGTCAGATGTTGTAGACATTGACCAATACCTGATCATGTCAACAATATACATACCATAAAACTTATTTAAGCGTTTTGAAAGATTAAATATAAAAAATATTTGGAAAAGTAACGTTAATTTCAAATTTTGGTTAAATCAACAGAGTTATTTTGCTCCGTTACCATAGCAACCATGGTTGCTAAGGCTGCTTTGTGTTGTATATTTATCACAACAACTAAACATTTTTATAATAACGCATTTATAAGGTAGCAATGGCACAACTTCCAAAAAATATTCAGGTTTATAGCATTTTTTTCATATTTTTTGGATATTACAGTGGTTGCCTAGCAACCGATTAAAAGCTATTATCCTTGACAATTTTACCAAACTTTGTTTGAAAAGTAAACTTAGGAATATATGCTACCTAAATAAAAACTAATTTGACTCTATTTCAACATTTATCTTTATATTATCTGCAATTGAAAATGAACAACCATTAATTTTGGGCATAAATATCATTAAAATATGTACGTATTGATGGTTGCCATGGTAACCAACCTGTTCAATTTTCAGA